>JAFJYG010000107.1:0-87717 GCA_017366145.1 Cadophora sp. M221 | reverse complement strand
CCTTAGACTTCAACAAAATACATATTGCAACCAAAGGTTTTTGCACCGTGTATAGACGTCTCACAAGGATTGTATAAGTTGTTACCTATTACCGGGAGGGATACGTAACATAGTGCAATCAACACATATGGTTTTCACTTCCACTATTGTTCCCTCAAGATTTCCAAATTGGCTAAAATGGAACCGAATTTAGCAAATTGGTCTCTTTGTATATGAAATATGGTCAACCAAACTTTTCCTTATGCTGAATGATCATCGGGCGCCTCTAATTTGGTGTAGGATAGGATGGCAGCTTGGAATGTCGACCAACGGAGATGAAAGGGTGTAGTTTGCCCAGCCCAGACTAAAATCCAGCTCTCTGTACAATTTTCGCAATTTTGGCTCGCAGATGAAGCTGGACATGAAATTTGACGTACAATCTCAAAATGAAAATTAAAATATCTCTTTCGTTTGTGATTGTTCTGGCAAAAGTTATTTGATGAGTGCGTACAAGGCTGATGAAATCCGCTTTCTTGTCAGCCTTGTTGCATGCACGGCTGTTGGGGCTTGGCATTTAGACATCAAGCCTGCCCCTCGTTACTTCCAACCTCACTCCAACCTTTAACAGAGAACTCCGTTGATGGCGCCCAAGCCATTTCTCTCTCCTCACCACGGCGCCAAATTCGATAGAACTCGCAAACATGGCAGACTCAGCGGAGGAACCATTGATGCGCCATGCATCCGCTGACGAGACAGAGGACAACCTGGACGTCGACTTGAGCGATGTCTCCCTGCTCCTGGAGAAGAACTTGCGGAATCCCGGCATTTTCGTCTGGCTCTTGACATTCTCTGCTGGTATAAGTGGTTTACTGTTTGGCTGTAAGTTGACAATGCTTCTGCGAACCTGGGCTCCACTGACAAGTTCCAGATGATACAGGAGTTATATCCGCAACCCTCGTCTCGATCAACAGCTCCCTCGGGCATTCCTTGACGACTCTCGACAAGTCCCTCATAACATCTGCGACTGCATTATTTGCATTGCTGATTTCGCCTGTATCGGGTATTCTTGCAGACCGGCTTGGTAGGAAGAGGGTGGTGCTGTTGGCAGACTTGGCCTTCATTCTTGGAGCTGTTGTTCAAGCAATTGCTTCGTCAGTACCGTAAGTACTCGGCTCATGAGTTTTACCCCATGGACTATCTCGAAATTTTGATTCCAATAATTCTTTCTGTTTACATTTTGGAACAATCATAGTTGAACAATTGCTGACTTTTGGGATCATCAGAGTCATGATCGCAGGTAGGTCTGTCGTGGGAATAGCAGTTGGCGCTGGAAGCTTCGCGGCACCTCTTTACATCTCGGAACTTTCACCTGCTCCATTCAGAGGACGCTTGATGACTTTGAACGTTCTGTTTATTACTGTTGGACAAGTGGTCGCTTATGTGGTAGGATGGTTGTTTGTACAATGGGGAAACGAGAACACGGCATGGAGGTGGATTGTGGGCCTTGGAGCAGTTCCCGCAGGCGTTCAGAGTAAGTGTAATTCTTCTTTCTTTGACTGCTGTTGGAAAACGGGATATCTGTTCTTCTCAAACATGCTCACCCAGTTATATAGTGATCACGATGGCCATTATGCCAGAGACGCCCCGATGGCTAGTTATGGTGAACCGGCATGATGATGCTAGGAGGGTACTGAATAAGGTCTTCGGATCTGGCGTAGAGATACAACAGATGGCCGACCGTGTCCTGAAAGGTATCGAGGAGGAGGTTCGAGAGGAAGAAGAGGCCAAAAGAGGAAGACAGAGAGGCCAGACAAAGAAAGAGCGCGATTCTTGGCTTGCTGCCGCCAAAGATAATTGGATAGAGTTGTTTCGAATACCCGGCAACAGACGAGCTTTGACCATTGCTTGTCTATTACAGGGACTTCAACAGCTCTGTGGATTCGTACGTTTCTCGCCTCCGAAGTAACTTTCTCGACTAATCATACAGAACTCTCTAATGTATTTTTCGGCTACCATATTTACGATTTTAGGTTTCGAAAGCCCAACATTGACATCCCTCGTCGTCGCTATAACAAATTTCATCATGACCTGCGCAGCTTTGTTTCTCATTGACCGGATTGGGAGACGACGGATTCTCCTCTCCTCGATCCCAATCATGGCTATTGGCCTACTTCTCTGCGCTTTGGGATTCATCTTCATTCGACTACCATCGGATTTCAATAGTACGACTTCTTCTGTTTCTATAGCAGCCCGGGATGAGATACCTCTTTCTGAACGAACCGCATCGATGCTGGTCCTCACCAGTGTGATGTTGTATGTCGGATCATATGCACTTGGTCTCGGCAATGTTCCATGGATGCAGAGCGAACTCTTCCCACTGAACGTCCGCTCTCTCGGATCCGGTATCAGCACGAGCACGAATTGGGGCGCCAATTTTATTGTTGGATTGACCTTCTTGCCAATGATGGTCTTCTTCACACCTCCATGGACGTTTGTCATCTATGCGGTTGTATGCATTGCAGGGTGGGTCTTGATACTGTGCATATATCCAGAGACGAAAGGCTTGAGCCTAGAAGAGACAAGTGCGTTGCTGGCAAATGGATGGGGAGTCATGGAGAGTCTGAGGAGAGTACAAGATGAGCAGTGAAGAAGGATCTTTTGCTAGCCGAGATTATTGCTGTTATCGATACCCCTTTTGAGTTACTTTCTAGCAACATTGCTAATAGATGAATACTTCTGCGGAGCAGCTCGCTTGCAAGTCAACTTGGTCTCGCTTGATGTGCTCTGCGGGTTCTGATTTATATATTAATAAACAACATATGACATTTAGTGAGGAATTGTAGGGTTTTCACATGTCAACAAGTTACGTACGAATAGGTAGGCGATGATATTTTTGATTCAGACTCGGGACTATTCAATCGGATTTACCGGTCTCGCGCTACCCCTTAATGACGGCTTACCATTCACTGTGATGGCAATCTGTATCCACAGCGCATAAAAACGGAGAAAACAAATGCTTGTTTCTATTGCCGTGCTTGGATGCCGTCTTGCCGTTCCGTTGTGTTTTCTGATGGACCATAAGGACTAAGATTCGGCCTTCGGCTTCCAGTACGGAGCACCTTAGGGGCGAAAAATTGAAATCTTCGACCCTTTCGAATTTTCCTCGTTGTGGTTTGTGCAACCCTGGCTAGTCAACAAGGCTTGGGGTCTCGTCCACCTGCACTGAACTGCACCGTGGCGCTCACTCCGTCTCGATTGTATCTTGCTGATGAATCATGACGTAGCTATGTCAATTGAGCTGCAGCTCCATGCAGGCATGCATGCTCTCTCGAGTCGTAGGCAACATTCGACTTTTTGCTCTTCGCAGAGGCAATTGAAGATTAAGTACAGTTAGCTATTGGCCTGGCTGGTACATAGTACTGTGATTCTTTTATACTGTATCTTTTACCGAATTCTGTAACTGTAAAATTAAGGTAGCCCTCCTTCAACATAATGTAACCCGTAGCCCATCAAGCAGATCAAGCAGCTTGACGGGTGCAGCCGTTCGTAATTTACAGATCGAGTCGGCTTTTGACAGAGAATTTCTAGTGGGCCTGCCCGTTGTTCTCCCAATCAGTCAATCCACTTAGAACCGACATGGCAAGGGCACCTGCAAGCAAGGGCCGGGCTTAACGACCCGCTGAATCATGTCAGGTCTACATGGGCCGAGGCGGATCCTTGAAGTCCCATCCTGAACAAATAAATACAACAGCCTTGCCCGCCTCCTTTGAGCTGTCAATTTCCGACAAGTATTCTTACGATTAGCACCCGGATTGAACCACGCCAATCGCCATCATGAACGAAGCAGACATTGCCATGCAGAGGAACGAACGGGATGCGTCCCCCGAGCGATTCATCAACACCCCTCAAGGACGCCCAAGCCATGAAATCGAACGAATCCCTACAGCCTCCAGCAGCTCGACATCGTCGTCTGAAGGCTCCGTCGTGAGGAGGGAGAGATTATTGAGTAGGGCTTCGACGCAGCGAGATTTGGAGAGACATCCTACAGTTCTGAGTCGGATTCAGACTGCGAAGAGTCAACATACTGGGACTGTGGGTCGCAGCTTGACGGGGAAGAGTAGAGAGAGCAAGAAGCCTCTCCCTGAGATGGGATTGGGAAAGCCATATCCCCCTCCTCTACCTGCCCAAGAGGAGTATGTCGTCGAGTTCGATGGACCTGACGATCCTCTTCATGCTCAAAACTGGCCGATGCGAAAGAAGTAGGTCCTTATCTTCCAGCTAGCATTCATTTCATGTCAATGTTCCGACCTGATCAATTGGGCGATTCGGAGGGCGAGATTGTCTCACATTGAATATCATCAATCACTTAGACGACTTTTATTTGGGACACAGCAAAAGGTTCAGCGATAAGAAGTTTGCTAACATATCTCCAGAGTCTTGACGGCAGTAATGTTAGGATACACCACATTGGTATCAGCATTTACATCTAGTATCTTCTCGACGGCGACGCGCACAGTCGCAGCCCAGTACCATGTCTCCACTGAGGTTGGACTGCTTGGTCTCTCTCTATATGTTCTTGGTTTCGCTCTTGGTCCAGTTTTTTGGGCTCCTCTCTCCGAATTGAAGGGTCGCCGACTTCCTCTGGTCATATCTATGTTCGGATTCTCGATTTTCCAAGTGGCTGTTGCTGCGGGGAAGGACTTGCAGACCATTCTGCTGTGCCGTTTTTGGGGAGGTTAGTATAATTAAGTTTCGCTTGATTTAGGGTTAAAATCTGACATGCATGTAGGAATCTTTGGAGCTTGCCCACTCGCAGTCGTAGCGGCTGTCTTCTCTGATATGTTCGACAATCGGACTCGTGGATTGGCTATTACTCTTTTCTCTATGACTGTTTTCACTGGACCGCTACTCGCGCCGTTCATTGGTGGATTCATTGTTGAATCTTATCTCGGTTGGAGATGGACTGAGTGGTATGTTTGACTTCAATTTCCTGAAGCTCTTTTCTGACATTCGAATAGGCTCGTTGCGATTATGGGTTTTGCAGCTTTCTTTATGGATCTCTTCTTCTTGGAAGAAACTTACCCTCCAATTATCCTTGTGGGTAAGGCTGCCGAACTACGCAGAAGAACCAAGAACTGGGGTATCCACGCCAAACAAGAGGAAATCGAAATCGACTTCCGCGAGCTCCTCACTAAGAATTTCTCTCGTCCGATGCGACTTCTCGTTACCGAGCCGATCGTTCTGCTCTTGTCGATTTACATGGCTTTTATCTATGGCCTACTCTACCTTTTCTTGACAGCTTACCCCATCGTCTTCCAACAAATCCATGGCATGAATGCAGGTGTTGGTGGCTTACCATACTTTGGAATGATTGCGGGAATGATTTGTGCTGGAATATACGTTGCGCTCACCCAGCCAAGCTACAACAGAAAGCTACTTGCCAACAACGGTGTTCCAGTTCCTGAGTGGCGTCTTCCTCCCGTCATCTACGGCGGTCTCTCTTTCGCTGGAGGTCTATTTTGGTTCGGTAAGTCACAATCACCTCTTCCAATGTCTCAAACCTAGTTAACGATATCAAAGGTTGGAGTGGCTACAAGGAGTCCATCCACTGGATTGTCCCAACTCTTTCTGGTCTTCTTACCGGATTCGGTCTCTTAGCAATTTTCTTGCAATCTCTTAACTACCTCGTGGACGCCTACCTTATGTTCGCAGCCTCGGCAATTGCCGCAAACACCTTCTTACGATCCCTCGCTGGAGCCGGATTCCCGCTCTTCTCTCAATACATGTTCGCTGCTCTCAAAGTCAACTGGACTGGAACACTCCTTGGCTGCGTCGCTCTTTGTCTGGTTCCAATCCCCGTGATCTTCTACAAGTACGGCGCGAAGATCAGAGGCAAAAGTGCTTTCGCACCAACCAAGCCCATGGAGCCCGTGAGCGAGGAGGAGGAATCTGCAGCTGTGACTGAGAAGGTTGAGTCGCGGGCCAACGCAGACAAGAATGTCTAGACGGCAAAACACTTTTATTTAACTGGTGTTTCCAGTACATACCTATTTAATAGCTTCTGATTGATGGCTTCGCCTGGTTTGGGAGCAGGAGCGCGAGTGGGACTTCGAACTTTGTATATATTAATCTGGGGTTTGCCGATATGGGCAGCCTGGTTTTGTTTGTGCGCTTGGGATAACTTTGATACCAGGCGGTTGGTTGAGTTTGCAAGGCGTTGGGGTTGATATCACGTATTGTATTAAGTATTAATGAAAGTCTTGTGTAAATATGGTCTGCCTTCTTGATATGTGAAATCACCTACTCGACGATGACTGGCATGTACCCCTCGACACCGTCTCCTCAACTCATTCTGACTATTCAAGTAGCGGGTACACATTTATTCAAGGTATAATACATCATCTCATCTTAGAGACCACTTTTGGTATCTTATGCCTTTGATTTCCATTTCGCAGCTCAAATGCTGTGTTGTCTCGCCTGTCAAAGCAACACCTCGCTTGGGTGTAGTGTACTTGATGAAAGCCTATCTATCTATGCCTCACGCACAAAGGAAACAAGCTCAATTGCATTCTCTTCTCAGAAATGAGGCGGGGAACAGAAATATCGAAATAGTCGAACCACGGGGACTCTGTTCGGTATTGTTACCGTAAAAGAAAGAAAGAGAAGGAAGGGCGAGACCAGATTCTAGGGGGAAGGGAGGGAGAGAGGGAGGGTGTAAGGGGAATCAAGATGTTTTTACTTCAACTACCCACCTCTCATTTTATATGAATGAGCCAATGCCTTTTTAAACCAAGCCTTTCTTGCTACTTATATTCATGATCAATAGATTTTTAACTCTTACGAAAAATGTTTTCATTGTGATCGGCTCGTTTGAAAGCGTGTTTAGAGTGAGGAAAATAAGTCAATTTCAAAAAAAAAAAAACGGGACTTGGACTTGATGATAGAGATGGATATGTATATGAGTAGATGGACGGGTAAGACTGTTGAGATCCTCCTCTGGCTAGTAGTAACGATGGAACTGCATGATAGGACGAAACAACCTGAATTGAAGGCTGAGAAGTTTGAGGATGCTGTTAAATGCATTTAGAGAGGATGTTTGGAGGGCGAGGTAAATATGGATGTTAGGCAACTTTAGACAGCGAAGACGAGTTATGAGAGGTGGGAGAGCGAGGAAGATGTTGTCTAGGGGGATAGAGAAGGAGGGTGTATGGCGCATTGGTAGTGGAGAGACACCCCGCGGGGGAGAGAGCATGACAAAACAGACATAGAATATAAGAGCACATCGACCATTATCACAAAGAGATAGCAAACTCAAATACCGGAAGATCGCTCTTCATTTGTGTATATCCTGCTCAGCGCCCTACGCTAGCAAATACTCTTAACATCCACACAATTCTGTCTAGGAATAGCAGAGAAGAGTAAAAACAAACAAATTGCCCTGGGTATCGTCTTTAGGCGCCGTCAACTCCGAATAATGTATGCAAAGGTCGTATGGGAAAGGTTTTAGACAGAGCCACCACCTAAGCGTTAGCAATGGCACCTTGGCCCTCAACACCACACTCTGCGTCCTTGTCCTTGCGGTTCTTCTCAGCAAGAGCTGCGGCCAATCGCTTCTTCTCCTCTGGGTCAATGAGATCATCATCATCGGACCACCTGTGCCATGGTAAGTTTTGAAGTTTGCAAGGGCGGTGGATGTCACTTACTCAGAATCATCATCTGGGATCAATGGCATGGCCTTTCTCTTCCAGAAACGGCGCTCCTGACGGTACTGGGTGTTTTGGACACGAAGCTCATGCAATTCGTCATGATCGGTAACAAAGCGGCGCATCTGGCGGAGGTGTTCGTTCGCACGGCAAGCAGCGGCCTTCATGTCGTTGATCTGGCAGCGGAGGTTGAGGTTCTCCTCACGCTCGTCAGTCAACTGCTTGCGGTAGTTTGTGTGCCAAGCCAGAGTATCCATCTCGTGTTGCTCCTTGAAACGGTGCATCTTCTCGGTGATATCGGCGAGGATGTTGGCTCCGTGGACGGCAAGCTTGAAGTTCTCCTTCTTGTCGTAATCGGACTTCTCCAAAGCCTGGCGCAACTCAGAATTCTCCTTCTCAAGATTCTTGGAATCCTCTGTAGCATAAATTAGCATATATTCCTGCAGATGAGTAGGGCAAGCTTACCATTGAGCTCGGAAGCAACCACGGCAATCAACTCGTCGTTATTGAGATTAAGGTGTTGAGCCTTCTCGCGAACCTTGCCCATCTTGTCAACAACACCCGCAGTGAGCTGGGCGTTTGTGCGAAGGACCGACGAGAGCTCCTCGACCATGGACATGACATAGTTGAGATCCGACTGATGACCAGCCGGTGTTGGATACCCAACCATTCCACCTCCCATTCCCATGCCGCCATTCATACCGTTAGGTATACCCTGAGAAGGAGAAGGAGGAGCTTGACGAGGATTAGAACCAGAGCCGCCGGGGGTGTCGATGTAGTTCTGGTAGTTCATCTTGGGAGGAACGCGCGTTGACTGTTCGGAGTTGGAGGACTGAGCTCTTACACGAGCAAAGGTAGGGGAGGTGGTGATGGAAGCAGATCGAGGAGCGGCAGGGGGAACAGACTCCGAGGACTCAACACGAGCTCGAACTTGAGATTCGGTGCGTTGTTTTTCCTCGAGGGCCTCGAGTTGAAGGATCTGGCGACGAAGTAAGGCAAGCTTCTCCTCGTCGGTGGTGATGGGGCAGTCCAATGGGTTTGTGTCGATGTTCTTTGATCGTGCTCGACCTCGAGAGCGAGGAAGCTCTGGGTCGGCCATCTTTCGAGGCTCCGCCGAGCTTTAAATGGTGGGGAGGAAGGTTGGTTTGCGGCTGTTCAGAGCCAATCGATTAAATTACTGGAAAGGGAAGGCATGTCGCGCTAGTGAGGGAGTGAGAGTGAGCTAGAGATTGGTGCCTTAGGCTAACTAACTGAGCAACAGGACTTGGAACCGCACGTATGCACCGACCCAACACAAGATGGCAGCGTCTTTGGTGCAAGACAGAACAACAGGAGACATAAGTTGAAATTTTTCATAAACAAAAGTTAACTTTGTCCCCTTTGTGCACCATTTTCAAGATCTGAGACTTAATTTAGACATGTATGACTGATGAAAACAGGCGGAGGCTGAAATGCAATCTCACTCTAAGGTTGTATCATCGATAAACCTTACTAGTACGAAAGAAAACCCCAATTGCATAGAAGTTTCAAGCCTTTCACATCAAGATTAATCGACGCGTTATGTGTAATGATGCTTTGTGTTCTCTCCTCTCTAATCTTAGAAGTAAGCCCAAACAACTACAGTCATCTCAAGAAAGTAAAGTCTAGTTCGTCCAGCCGAGGACGAAAGGTAACGAATCAAAGTATCAACTCAACTAGATAGGTAAGCCATCCTTTCTCTAGCCAGTGTTTTTGAAGCAGTGTCTCTCTAGAAATCAAAGTAAAAAAAAAAGTGAATTTGCGGGCTTCATTCATGCTTTACTTGCTTAGGTAGCTCTAACCAAAAAAAAAAAAAAGCATCCCCATATTCAACTACTACCTATTAAAGCCATGAAGCTTGCAAGAGTCTAGCTGTAGTACATCTACGATATCGCTTCTGACCATCATCATTTAAATCACAGTAAACCCAAGAACCCCATGTGCAATGCAAAAATATATCTCATTTCATCTATCAGCCAAACAAAAGGCTATGCTAATCCACCATACCAGCTCCGAAATGTAAAAGCCAGAACCCTCATCCCCTCATACCTCGCAATCCAGGCTGGTTGTTGTTTGTATTCATATCTTAGCAATTTCCTTCCTATCAAAAGAGCCTCTCCCACAATCTCCTGCAGGCTGCCCTGGAACCAGGCAAGCAAATAGGTAGCGCCAAAACGAACGAGAACCCCAAACCCAGCCGACCTCGACAGGCCATGGATACAATCCATGACTGCCACACAATCATACTCCAAGCCGACCTCCGCCAGTCCAGCATTGGACGCCCCCAGAGAAAGAAAAAAGAAAAGGAAATGTTTGTTGTGTATGTCGAATTAGGAACTCGGTACTTTCGTCATTGATCGTAAAGGTAAAGCAAGGCAATATGCACAGTTGGAATGCAATATCAAATTGACACAAAACAATGAATGATTGGATGTCAATCATGAAGGATCTACCCTCTGATGACAGTTTTGAGAACTCTTAACAGAAAGAGGTCTTGCGCTTTTCGGCCGCTGATGTAAGGACAAGCATTGGCGATTTTCTCTCAACATCGGTTGCCTCTGGCTTCTTCCCTCCATTCTTGAAGACTGCGGCGAATGATCCACCAATTACACCCTCGTCACCAGAAACACTGGCGGCTGTGAAGGAGCTGTCCAACGAGGCAACGGACTTTCTCTCCATAGAGCGCTCATTTGAACGTGAGGATGGGCGGTCGGAACCGATAGCACCGTGGATTGAAGTGCGTGGCGAGTCAGGGCTTGGTCGTCCGGAGAGAGAACCACTTCCACTGCGACCACTATCCGAATCGTTGTCTGAAGCAGAAAATGCAATTTCACCAGCCTCTGAGACAGGAGACATGCTTCCAGAGCCTGCGCTCCCTGGTGATCTGCGGCGTTCCATCCCTGCGCGAACGAGGTTGTGAACTGCACTTCGGCGAGTACGGGTAGCGAAGTTCTTGCTGCCCTCAAACTTGGTGGTTGGCTTTGCAATCAACTCGTCCAATGAAGGTGGTCCACGGGGTTGTCGAATTGGGTGCTCACCAGCACGAGCTTGGCCGGGACCGAAAGCTGGAGTGGAAGGAAATCCCATGGTCTTTGGTAGCATTGCAGATCGAGGTCCATCAAAAGAGGCTGGAATATCGGTACCGATGGCCATAGAGGTCGCCTTGCGGTGTCCACGGCGGAAAGCTCCAGCGGATGGTGGTGGCAGCGGTGCATGGTCCTGTGGTGGGGAAGAGCTCTTCTTGGGAGGGCTGATGCTTCTGGTGAACGTAGGTGCGTCTGACTGCGGTGGAGGCGAGACCTGGAATCGCGGTGTACCATGTTGCTGAGGTGGAGAGTAGTTGGCTGATTGCTGAACAATCTGCTCCATGTACTGGTTTTGTTGTTGGCTCTGATCCATAAAGTAGCTTTGCACTCCAGTCATCGGGTTGTAGTGCGAGTAGACGCCTGGCTGGCCCATAACAGGCGCGATGATTGGCTGCATGTTGTTCTTGACCTGTTGTTGATACATGTTCTGTGGAGTGATTGGGGGAGTAGCAAACTGCTGCTGTTGCATTCCCAAGTTCATGCCCTGGAATTGTTGAGCAGCTGCCTGAACGCTGGCAAGCTGTTGCTGCAGACGCTGTTGCTGCTCTGCGAGGTACATGTTGGTAGCAACCAGTTGGGCATACAAGTTTGGATCCATCTGTTCTTGACCATGCTCATCCACCAAGATCTCGGGTGGTGCAAGAATCTGCTCTGGGACAGAGTACATTTGATTGTTGTTGCTGCTGTTCATCTGGCCGTATCCGTTTCGCTGACCAAAGTTGTTGGATGTCTTGGGTCCACCATATGACTCCTCCTTCGCGTAGATGCTTCCTCCAAGTCCGGTGTTGTGCTGAAGTTGGGTAGGAGGTGCAGTCGATGGGAAGGTGCTCGAAGTGGCCGACTTGGGGGCAGTTCTCAAACCTGCGAGAAGGTGAGAACGAGAGGTGCGAGGTGTTGGGGCACCGTTGTCCTGAGCGTCGGAAGGCTTGGCTGGCTCGAATGAGAGGCGCTTGATGTTCGAGCCGTTGGCCCGTCTGGAAGCAAAGCCAGATCCAGGCATACCCAATCCATTACTGGATGGGAAGTTGTTGTAAGACATCTGAGCAAGACCGCCGGCGTCCATACTCAAGTTTTGATGTTGTACTGGGTTGTTGATCGGAAAGATCGCTTTGGTGTCAAACGCGACGTCGAGAGAATGTAGGCTGTCGGGTTCGATGAAATGCTCGGCGAGGAGCAGGGTTGAAAGGTATTAGGGGAATTAGATGATCGAGCAGGTCGATCGAAATGTACGTATGCTGGGGACGAATGAATTATTTAGAGTTGTAAAAGGGCTCGCGGTGCGAGCAAGAGGCAAGCCTTTGAAGCAGGCAACAGTGAAGTGGGTTTGAAAAGTTTGCAAGAATAGCTTTGCTCGCGAAGGTGATCCAAGATGTGTGAACAAAAACTGGGTGACCCGAGGAAACAAGTAGGACGCGTCGCTGGTGAAATTACAGACGGGGTTTTCTATGTCGCCCTGAGAAAGGTGAAAGTTTTGTTCGATGGAAAAGATGGATCCGGACAGACGGGTGGGCGAGAAGGTGCGATGCTCTGCAGTCAACAAAGAGATGGAGGAAGTTGAAAGGCAGGCAGGCAGGAGCGATGGCTGTTCTGTTCTGTTTTCTGGGTGTGCTGAAAGGATTCAAAGCTGCTGCTGTTCTGGATGGAAGGACGAAAAGGTGTGGTAGCCGAAGGCGGAAAACGAACACAATTAGCGATGCTGAAGGGCGATAGACGGATGGGATGGGCAACAACGAGAAAGGCGGAAGTCCAGACTCAATTCCAAATCACGCTCCTCGATGATTATCACTCTATGAAGCAGAGGATGGAGGGGCGACGACAATGAGAGGAAGAGAAGGGGCGGTGTGGTGGTGAAGAGTAAAAGAGAGTGAGTGAGTGAGAGGGAGTTGAAGAGGAGAGCGAGGTGGATGGATGGATGGGTCGAGTAGTAGCTCGAGGTGGCAGCGCGGCGTGAAGGATTATTGGAGTGGATTGGGGTGGATTGGGGTGGAGGGAGTGGACCGGACTGGGCTATCAAAAGAGGGAGACCGCTAGGCTGGGAAGGGATTGGGCTGATCTGATCTGCTGGGTGACTGGGGGCTTGGATGGCTGGATGGCTGGATGGCCTGCCCTGCGTTGTTTGGCTTCAGGTTATTGACAGACACGACAGGGATTGAAGGGTGCTGCACTGCTGCTCTGCTCTCGGTGCGGTGCGGTGCTTGCCCCCTGATAGGCTGTGGAGACTCTTTGATGCTGCGAGCAGATCGGGGGTGCAGCAGCCTGTCAGAGCTCGAGGACGCCGTCTCTTGAGGCTCGTCAAAGACTTCGAAGGCTTCCGAGTGTGGTGGTGGTACAAGCCTACGAACAGATGACCGTGTGATGGCAATTCAATATCGACAGCCGGTTGGTTGGTTGCGTTGCGTTGCCCTGGAAAGAAAGGATGCTATTATCGGGAGAAAAGTGTGACTCCCGGAGTTGACTGTTTGATCCTGGTCCGGTCCGTCTATTGAAGAAGTGACTGACTGACTGACTGACTGTTGACGCCTCCCAGTCCCGGCCCGGCCAGTGGAAGAACCGAGTTTACTCCTGCTTGCTCGATTGATTGCCACGGAGGAGTTTCCTGACCCGTTTTTGTCTGTGCCTGCAAGCACGTCTTGAAATTCCCTGTCTTGTGTATGCTGCACTCCGTATTATGATTGCATTGATCTCTAGGAGGGACCAGGTCTTGGGAGGGTACCGTAGGTACTGCAGATGTTGATGTTGATATGGAGGCCGGTAATTTAAGTCCTCGGACAAGGACATAAAGTAACAACCATTCTAGAATTCATCTACAATTATTCCCACTCAAATTTACCTCTCCAGAAATACAGTTCGCATTTACCACATTACACCTGTATGAAATAAAGACTCGTCAAGCCTTTCGTCTCATTATTGCCAGACAGCCGAAGTGGAGTCGCTACTGTATTCGAGGTGGATGTCGAGGTCAAGATTTCCCCTCTCGACTCTTTTTTATTTTTTACCGTACAGTACCTGGTACCGTAGTCACGTCGTGATCTGTTTAGTTCTCCTTTTCCCGTGCAGCTCACAGGCAGGGTTGGCACTTCCTGCAGTCGGACTGTGGCTTGGTCAAGCTGTCGCCCCTAAATCATGCACTGCCAATCGAACGGGTCTTCCCTCCCCCCTTTTTGGGTGTAAGCGAGTCAGTAAGGAGGACGCTTGAGGATCCTCTCAGCCAATTGTGAACCTCTCCTGCTGCCATCATTCACAGTCAGTGGGAAATAAGAATAGAAAGTCAACTTCCATCACACCGTCCTCTCTGCTTAGGTCTGTCTGTGTGCCTGTATGTCCGTCCTGTTCATACTTTTTTCATCTCACAAGCTCCAGCTTCACCCTATTCCTGGCCATCTAACTCTCACTATCTTCTGCCTTGACTCCCCTCCCAAACCAACGGACGCTGTGCACAGATGCCTTTCTCCCTTCACATTCAGGGGTTCCCGCCTTTCAGTACAGTGCCATCCGACGATCAGGTCGGGTTGTGAGAGACAGCCCGGCCCCGATTGCAGCATGCCATGCCATGCCATGCCATGCAGCCAACCCAGCCTGCATCACCACCGGCGCTTGTATGCAGAAGCCTGCAGATACCTGCCGCTGCCCGTCGAGCCAACGTTCACCTCCAGCCTCTGCTTTGCCTTCCCCTCTGTTGCTTCTGCTCCTTCGATGTTGCTGGCTGGCTGTCTGCACATCACTCTTCACCCCGCCGGTTGTCAGCCCTCTTAGGCCACGGCCATCCTCACTTAGCCCCAGGCCCTTAGCCGTTGAACAACGCTACACACATGGTGATGCATCGTGTCGTGGGCTTTTGCCACCCAATAGAGGCCATTCTGCAGCTCAGCGCGCTTGAAGCGCGTCCGATTCACTTTATTCAGGCCACCTCATTTGCTGCGTGTGCCGTGACGAACTCGGGAGATTCGGTTGCGAAGCTGGCCATCCTGGCCTTGGATAAGATCTCACATTTCACATGTTGCAGGCCCTTCTCCGCACACGAGATGAGCGAAAAAGAAGAAAGAAAAAAGCAACGAAAAAGCGCGCGTAGGTTAGACATGACCCACAAATTATATTTTCATACTTTCAAAAATATCCCAAGACGCTCAAAGCTCCGAGAACAAGACGACGGGACTGTTCGAGGTAAACATGAACGCTCCAGAGGCCCCTGCTTGTTTCTCTACCTGGAACGACGGCCCCGGCTGGCTCTCCACAGGCACACTCACTCCCAAACACGGAGACGCGAGGACGCACCAAAACGACAGTCAGTGCGCTTGTCTCATGATCCTTATCCAGCAGCAGGCGCATCTCAAGTTGAGTCAACTCTTCAACTCTCTCTCTCTCAAAAGAAGGTTGCATGTTCGCCAAGAGCAGACAGCCCCTGAACGGAACATGGGAAGAAGAGCACGAGTGTTGAAACCCGCTCTTCATGCTGTGTGTTCCTGGCAGGCATCACCATCTCCATTGCTCGCTCGGTTCGAATTCCCTCGTCGTCCACACGCAAGATGAACTCTTTCTTTGTTCTGTAACGCCACAATCTATTTTGCTTCTTAGTTCCCACCACCCCTCGTCTTATCAGCCTGGACCCTGAAGTTCCTGAACTAGGTCAGACAAGACTGTGCCTGGCTCATCTGGGAAAACCAGCTCAGAAGCGGAATTTGGCGGGCTCGGTAGGGCTGGTTGTGAAATTACGATCCCCATTTTTCATTTCCGCATCCGGACACGCGATATCACTTTCGATTCTTGATCGCGTGGTCGTGCCTGTTGCCAAGAAATAACGCGATTGCTTCTTTTATTTGGTGTTTACGTGTGTCGCTGCGGTGCTATGGGTTTCTTCAGTCCATTAAGTTCATCGGGGTAATTCATGTTTGCCAGCCCAGAATCCCGAGGAAATTTCATTGGCAAACTTTGGCCAAAGAAGTTTTTCCGGCAATTGTGATTAAAAACTCTGTATTGTTGTCCTTTTTCATGTTTGCTTTGATTTTGGTTTCAAACTCTGACCTCCGAATTTCTCTGGAACTTCCCTCTTGCACTCGACCGAGATGAGATCAAATCTGAGATGCAAGTTAGACTTTCCGTCATGCCGGTACTGCAGTATTGCCAATCTTAGATTGTTAGTTCCCTACGTGTTTTTCTATTTTATGTTTTCTGGAAAGACTCTGGAAATTCCAGACAGAAAACTCCCCAGTCCGTGGGCAAACTCAAAAGTCCCGAGTCCGGAAATTCGGAGAATTCTGCCTGCTATGACGTCTTTCAAACGAGATATTGTCTCGAAGTCTTTAGCAGAGAGTTAAGATCTTACATCACTCATGGTCTTTGTCTCTGTATTCCGTGTTGACGAGGATTCCTTGTGTCAATACCCGCGGTTTATAGGCTGTGCCAGTGCCTACATTTCGCAAGACCAAGGAAAGTTCCTCCAAACTCGGCGTTTGCAAATATAAAACCCCGATTGACTTTCCCGCCAGTTCAAAACAGGACGAACAATTACGCCGACGGTACTTTGCTACTACAACGTTCTGACAGAGCTTCTGTGAAGTATAACTACAAAATGAACTCCACAGTAATGAGGATCAAGAAAACCTATCAGGGAGCACATACGGCTCTCGATGCATTCTGATGTTACATATTAGACTTGCAACATCTGCCGGGCTGGGGAGATCCTCTGATTTGCTACCGACCAGATGGTTGAGCGGAGTGTTTCCCTTCGGCCCACTACGCCCTCTGGTGGGATGATCTGTTGGTTTCGATGCCAAAGAGTGACACGATTATGACTTGGCGGCAGATTCTAACCTGGACGATCTCCCTTCGTCGTGTCAATCAAGCTCGAGTCGACTTATAAGCCAAGAGTACTTGGGATTATAAACGTAGATTTGTTCACTGTCGTGAAGTTCCCCAGTCGCTTTCATAATGATGCCGTTCCTGCGCTACTTTTCCTACTCACTTCCCTTTGGGAGTTTGAATTTCGGTCATTTTCGAGACATCAAGACATCTCTTCTTTCTCCCTTTCTGGTACTAGAAGGCCTGCCCTGTTAGATTCAATGTATCTACTATTCTACTTGTTTTCCCAGCCTCAGTCCAGGAAGCCATGAGCAATGCCATGACAGCAGACGACTTCGAGCAGAACTAAAGCAAGAGTCGCTCAATCATCACCCTTTCGATTGTAGCAGATCTATCATCCCCAAACCCCTCATCTGATATTGTAGTTTGTAGTACATAATGAGCTTTGGCAGAATAAGACAATGAATGACCCGGGGAAGTTTCTACTAGCCAAGCACATCGCTTCGGTATTTGATAATGCATTTATCTGTCTGGATTGGAGGCTCAACAACATACCTCGCCAGTACAGACATCGGGCAAATAATCCACGGTCTATCACGATATACTCGAGAAGTGCGGAGCGTCGTGCGCGAACTTAAGAGCTAGGAGCACAGCTTTGTCTCCTGCGCGACATATCCAGAATGTGGTATACACCGAACAAGTTCAGAAATGCAAGGATATCAGTCTATTCCATCAGAGACAGTGCTTGCAAATTCTACAGTTCTACTTGTCTAGCTAGCTGGATTGAGATCTATAAATCGTTTGGGCTTGGTTGCAACTCAAGAATGTGCATCATCTCATTATGGCCATGATGCTGCTGTTGGGTCATCTATCTCCACATTCAGTTCACGGTATTGAGTTATGTCTGTTCAAACCGCGTCAATCAGATATTTGGAGGCTGTGACTGGCAATGGACGCAAGTAATCCCTGCTCCTGATCTCTATGCACTTTTCGTCTTGTGGCGTTTTCCCGTCTGACAAAACCAATATCTCACTAAGAGCAGCCATCGAAGAAGCATAGCTTGTACTGTGTGGAAGACAGAATAGGATGGTATATCGCCAAAGTAGGGTCTCCTAAATGCTTCATAGAAGCCCTGATCTCCTCCTTGCTTGGAGAGATTCTCGAAAGTCTACTTCAAGAATTATGTAGGTCTGCCCATTCATCAAATCTGCATATCTCGTTGCCCACCCGTTTCTTTGGCTAACCGAAAAATGTGAATTTTCATATCCAAGCATCTTTGCAAGATAACGGCGAGAACCTAAAGTGAGGTGGGCTCAAGATTATAATAATATAGCATCAGGTGAACGATATAGCTACTCAAGAAACTACCTTCGCTTCCCCGTCAACAGATCACTCTAGCCTCAACTCACGATCTCGCCATCTCAGAATGTGTTCATTCATTCAACGAGCGGCATATCCAGATGTTGTAAAACATAACCTATGAATCAACGACGACATGGTCCTCCGTTCTGCCAACTTGACAAGGGAAATACAGTACCGCAGTTTGAGAAAACAACGTTGACATGACAGCTCTTGCATACCCTCCACGTGAGGTTCCATGGTCGTATCGCCAATTTAAACAAGTCTAGAAGTGATTTTTCCTTTTTTGTATTCAGATTTTGTATACTCGCCTGGGGTGTAGAGATGAAGAACTGCAGTAAAAAAAAAAAAAAAAAAATTCGAGTTTGGATAAAGTGTTGGCCCCATCTAGGAGATGAAAGTTGAATGATGGGATGTGAATGTGATAGAACGAAGATTGACTGATACATTCTATAAATTTGATAAAGTAGAACACCTTCGTAAATCCAACATGTTTCATAGTTATCTTGAAAATTAGAAACAAAGTTCTTTTCTAAACCAAAAGTCATCTAGTGGGTGTGTTTGTGACTTCCAACGAGGTAAACTCCCGACTTATGTTCTCTCGACCGTCATGCCTGATAGATTTTGCATACCCAACTTGCGGGATTGGAAACCAGTATGAAGGACTACGACTCTTTCTAGACCTACTTGAGTCCTTTTTGAAATCAGAGGTGACTCAGGCGATGAAGCCTGTGTTTTGGCCTTGAAATTTAGCGAACAGCCCCTGAATCTTTCCCCGCACCCAAGTGGCTCGGAACGCGCCAAATCGCGTCACCCCGACTTTAAACTCTCTGCTCTCAGCTTCACAATACGCCATCCTCGGCCCTGATCAACACATCAACACTGCAAGGCATCTCAATATCGTACCTACCTCATTTTTGGTTCTCCGTCTATCTCACTCGACCCTCGACTTCACACTACAACTCCTCTCGCAAAGCCCAACCACGCACTCTAAACAACACCGACCCACCAGAAAAAATGACATCCAGCACCCCCACAATCCTCGACCTGAAAACCACCTTCCTACGCGCGCAGATTCTCTCCCTCTCGCAGCCCCTCCGGCCCTCTACAGCATTTACAGCCTCTAATAGCTCCGACGAAGAGAACGCGCTGCGCCAGAAAGCCATCGACGACGCGCTGCTCAAGCTCAACAACCAGCTGAAGCAGCACAACAGGCTGGCGTACGCGCCGCAGGTGCAGAGACATGTCGCCGAGCAGGTGGATAGGCTTTATTGGAATGCTGGGGAGAGGGGGTTGAGGATACTGGGTGTGGATGATGGGTGGGCTGAGCGGGGCTTGGATTATCGTACGTGGTCTTCTTTGCGGAACCTGCTTTCTCTTCCTTCTCCTTCATGACTTCTATGAGTTTGTAGGATATATTTGGAGATAGGCTAACTGGGGACACAGGAAAGGAGAGTGTTATTGAGCAACTTCCGGAAGAATGGAGCCAGAACGCATCGACTAAATCCCCCGAACAAGCAGCCAAGTTCACGGAGTTGACGCTGAAACTCACGGAGCTGAATGAGCAACGACGGCTGGCGAGGGAGAGGGTTGAGAAGTATAGGAGGTTTAAGGAGATGGTTGGTTTGCTGGGGGAGGATGCGGGCGTGCAGGATAATCTGGTGACGAGGAATGGGGAGGTGGAGGAGGAGTTGGAGAAGATGAGGAGGTTGATGTTGAGGGTTGAGAGGGGTGTGGGGGCTTTAGAAGGGAAGGGGCAGGGAGATGAGATGGATATTGATGTGGTTCTCGAGGGCGAGGAGGAGGATAAGATTTTGGCGTTGTTGGGAGGCGATGACTAGGAGGTCTATCACCGTATATTTCATGCCATGTCTGAACTCATGTTTGACGGTTCAATTGTCTGGGTCAAGTTGCCTCTCCTTTCTTTTTTATGGCACTCTTCAGTCCTCTAGTGAGGCGATACGACTCCAAGTTTTGAGGTTGTGCTGCAGTATTTCAGAGAAGATGCTTTCAAATCGTTTACATTTTCGCGATGATGCCGATCTTGGATATCTTTTCTGTGATATCCATTATTGATTCAAAACTCCCAGTTTGCAGAATTAACTCCCTTCTTTCTAACTGACCGAATTAGCTGTGGTTCCTATACAGTGTCACAAGTTTGTGCTCTGCCAGTTGGCAAGGAGAGTCGATCGAGATTCGCGTTGGAGGAGCTCAAAGTATCTCTGCAAACCTCTCATTCCAGGACATGCGACAATCAGTCCTTGCCTCTGATTGGAATTCAACTTGAGCATGTATTTATTGTAAAGCACCTCAAGCGAGTCCAGCGTTGGTTGCGCCTCTTTAGGTAAGCTCAAAGTCAACTCTCGACTTGATGTCGTCATATTCAGTTGGCGCATCGCCGATTCGTATTGTTCTCAAGCTTAACGCCTAGAGAAATGGTCAAGTACATGTGAAAGGCGATTGATTTTCTTGGATCCCCACGACACAAGTGCTTGGAGTCCGGAAGTCCGGGCTGTTAACTTGGATCGACAAATACAGTACCTATACGAGGTTTGGCAGGTCTTGACCATCCTTCAGCGGATATTGTTGGAAGGAGTCGCTGGTGAATGGCATAAAGGGATTGGAATACCACATGGCAGCAGAATCGGCAAATGTGGTGGTGTTCTCGAACCTTGGGGTATCTGCCGACTCGGTTGGTACTTGCATCAGGATCGAAATCGCTGACCTAGTACACAAGAGAGTCTACAGCGCCAAAATGCGGTAGTTATTGACGATCTTAGGGATCGATTAATTTCGATTGGAGTCCGAATAGCTTGGTTCCAGTCTATCACTCATCGAGATGATGCTAGGTTCACACAGATATATTCCTTCTGCAACTCGTAGAGGTGCTCGTGTTTGAATCTTCAACTACAGGTTCAGGATGGCTCGGAGTTCCTCCAGTAGTAAGTGCTCCAGCTAGCATATCTGTACCTAACTAGTTACCAAGCGATTGCGGCTCTGTTATCTATTAGCTTCATGCCGGTGCATTTTCTACTCCACTACCTCCCTTGATGTTACTATTTCGAGCAGGCTAAAAACAATCCGTTGGATCTCAAGACCAGTCATCTTAAGAGACCATGGCAACGAAACTTGCAACGCGGCAAAAATGTCCAAACTCTCAAACCCCCAAGGTTGAAAATATTTTCGATGTCAATTTAAACATGGATGCGAAATATACAGTACTGAGACAAAATCAGGCTGGAATCCCAAGGCTTTGGGCGTCTCAATGGAGCCAGCCGGATCGACACTGGGGTTGGAAAAAGGAGGTCTTCGTGGGGGTCATCTTTGCTTCGGTACACTTTCCCTTCTGGTTTGTACACGAGCCAGCAGAAGATCTGAACCTCACGATACCTTCGAGAGGAAATTTCTGCGCCACGTTGTCATGCTTCGAAAAGTGATTCGAACGTCTGTGCCATGTCCAGTTTAGCAGGGGGCACCGAGAAATGACCGAACAGAAGGGTCTGGACTCGTCCAAAGTCGAGATTTCACATGGTGTTTGGGAAACAGCTGCCAATTGAAGCCAGAGTGGATATCCCAGGTGTTTTGAAGTGTGGGATGTTGCTGACGGTCGAGGAGTTTATCAGCATCATGATGGACGTGGGTTTTCCACCAGGCCAGGACCGCGAGGCTCGGGGTTGCCGGATCCGACCTGCCGGCAGCCACTAGTTCTTGGCTGCATGGAATGTTGTTGAGAGAAAATCTGACATTTCGCCTCCTGGTTCCTGGTTCCTGTTGGCTGACCTGTAACCTCACCACTATTTACCGAGCATGGAGCGAGCTGGGTTTTCCAAAGATAACGACACCGCCGTCCTATTGTCTCTCTGCCAGAGTCAGGGAGGGACATTTTCTTTTCACATGTGAAGAGTTGAAAACGAAAGCGGCAATTGCAAAACGCACCTGATTCGACTCTGCCCCCCCTCTGTCTATCTCCCGTCCTCTTCATCCCTGAATCGCTCGCTGCAAATAGACGCGCTCATACCGAGATGGAAATGACGAGCGGTCTTGTACTGCCCTTGACATCAGTTCACACGGGAGGCTCCACTGTTCGCCAGAGTTTGGCATGCTTACAAGAGTGCTGTTTGGCTCGATGCCCAACTTGTCTTGTAACTGTGGATGCCTGCGAGCTTTATCAAGGAAGTGAGGTGGGAGTGCAAGTGGGCATCTTACATCCGGAGCTCCTCTTTTCCATGAGCGAGTGAGCAATCCCCTAGGCATCCTGATCTTGCCCAGACACGAGAGCTTTTTAGTGCCAAGTATCCAGTTTTCTGGCAGGAATTGCCATATCACGTCCATTACAAGAAATATCTGGACCTGCTTCTATCGCTAGGACATGGCATAGAAGCCCGTGAGACTATTTCGGCAGTGTTTCCGAGCGCTATTCAGGCTATATCGTTGATAAGGATAGGGATGATGGATGACGGTGAGATTAGAAAGGTCGTGCCGCTGTGCTGCTCGTGTTTGCTTGACAAGAGTCAGGGAAGATCGATTGGACTTCTTGGGACAGTGCCAGGAGACATCTCAGCCAGCCTTCCAGTCTTCCGGAGGTTGCGCCTTCCCTTGACCTAAGCTTGAATGGGTACGTACTTAGCGGTGGAAACTTACCTAGAAATCTTCCTACCTGGTTCATTCCATTTCCATTCAGACCTAGACTGGTGCTGCAAGCAAGAATCCACTTCGCCCGTGGTATGAATAGCCCACCCCCCTCGCTCCTCTGGGCTGTCTTTGACCTGGCTTCTTTCTTCTCTTTATTGTTGTATTTTCAGCTGCCTCGAACCCGAGCTTTTCAAAGTTCTTATCTGTTCTTCCCAACATTCCATCTTCGCACCGGCTCGGCTTTCTAATCAGGTCGAACCTTTTTCTTATCAGTGGCGTGGTGTCAGTCGAAGAAGACTTTTCCTAGGCGACTCAGTTAGGCTGGCTCGACTTTTCTAGTGAGGTGAGGCTACGGGAGGCTTTCGGACCCTGGCCTGGTGGTGGCTGCACTTCATCATCCGAATCCCACTTCGCGTCTCCCTAATCCGTACCCCGCCACGACGACTTTTAACACTCGACCATTTTTCAATTGTTTATATATTTTACTCGGAAATTCGCATACGGCTAAAGAGAGACAGACGGATATACTTTGAGGACTCTGGCCTCAGCGTATAATCATCATGTCGAGCGAATACCTGACTGCCAGTGAAAGTGGCGGTCCAAGTCATGAATATATCGAGCTTTCTTCTGAGGAACCCAGCCAAGACACGAGCGCGAACCCAAGCAGACCTTCGAGTGCTGGAGGAACCGCATCACATGTGAATAAGAAGAGCAGGGTGCGGTTTAACAGCCACAGCGAGGCCAACGATATCGAGAATCAGAAATCCATATTTCCGTTGCGACGAGGCTCGATTCCACAGCTTTCGGAACCACTTCCACCCTCTGCACCAGAGAAAATCAAACAAAGCCCTGCCCATTCACGGAACAGCAGTGCAGCTAGCTTGCTAAGAAGAACTCCCGAAACCGAGAAGGACAATCCATTTGAAGATCCTCCAGCTGGCAGCTCAGTGTTTAGACCACGGCCAAGTCTAGTGAGGAACAACTCGAGCTTTGGAGAGAACTTTGAGGATGTGAGCGAGTTCAATGAAAAGACATTTTCTGCTTTGGCTGCCCAGGAGAGAGCGCAAAGGGTCGCATCCTTGGTTGGGAGTCATTCGGCGCCAGCATCAAGACGGACCAGCTTGGAGGAGGAGATTGAGGATGAACCAACTCGGCCTCGACGAACAAGAACGGGGATTTACCCTGTTCGAATTGACGATATTCCTCTTACCGATATGGACAGTCGGCGAACTTATGATGGAGCAGGTCAGTACATTTTCGAATTCCTAGGACTTTATTTTGTTGTGATTGAAATCCCGATGTCCCTACTAGATTCTGAGACATCGTGTAAAAGAGGGTGGCTAATTTGTCAATAGAGAGTGACGATGACAGCCTTGATAAGCAGCACGAAAGGAACAAAGGGTCAAGTAGCACCGAAGCACACAAATTAGTTCGAGCCCATACGAGGAAAATCAATGGGGAATCCTGGAGGACGCCCACGCAAGCAACTCCCGGTCTCGTCTCTGGTCAGGTTACGCCAACAGACGAGCAGCATGAGGATGACTATGTTCCACGACCTGCCCAGTACCGAGGTGGTGTTTTGTCCTCTCTCCTAAAATTGTACAATGCTCCTCAAGGGGCACAGTCAAGACGAGGAAGTGATGCATCCCCGGGTACGGGAAGTCCCTCCCAAAATGGAACCGGCTCTTCAGGGATGAATACGCCACGGACGAAACATGCGAAATGGTATAACCACAAGAATCAGTCTCATGACACTCTAGCCGGATTGATAGAAGCTTCAGCCATTCTGGGTGCCCAAGGTGGAGCAACAACTCCGAAAAAGTCTCGGCCTGGAATGGGAAAGAGGTCACAAAGTGGTCGGCTCCTTCAAACTGCGAAGAGGACGATCGGCGGCAAGCCAAGACTCGAAGATGAAATCAGAATTACGGTTCATATTGCAGAGACACTCAGCAGGCAACGGTATCTATTGAAGCTATGTAGAGCTCTCATGTCCTATGGTGCTCCCACCCACAGGCTCGAGGAGTACATGAAGATGTCCGCACGGGTGCTGGAGATTGATGGCCAATTCCTGTACATTCCTGGGTGTATGATTATCTCATTCGACGATCTTTCTACCCACACCACCGAGGTTAAGTTAGTCAAGGCACCGCAAGGTGTAGACTTGGGCAAGTTGAAGGATATTCATGAGATTTATAAGGTATGAACTCATATAATTGCTGTCGAATACAGCTCTAATGAATTGCTCTAGGAAGTCGTACACGACGTGATAGGTGTAGAAGAAGCTACACAAAGACTGGATATCATCATTACCAACAAGCCAAAGAACCACCCTTGGTTCCTCGTTTTCGTCTACGGTTGTGCCAGTGCTTCTGTTGGACCCTTTGGTAAGTTTTCAACATCAATCTTTGCCATTGGCCGCCCCAAAGTTATGTATTCGAAAGGGAACATTCAAGGGAGGACAATATCCACGCCCGAGTTCCACTCAGTTCCTTTCCCGTAAGCAGTACTGACGTAGAAAAACAGCCTTCCAAGCACGACTCATTGATATGCCAATTGCATTTCTCCTCGGGTCAATCCTTGGCTTTTTGCAACTGATTGTTGCCCCTCGATCGGAGTTGTACAGCAACGTATTTGAGATATCGGCGGCAGTTCTAACTTCATTTTTGGCTCGTGCCTTTGGATCAATCCGTGGTGGAAACCTCTTCTGCTTCTCCGCACTTGCACAGTCCTCCATTGCCCTCATCCTTCCTGGGTACATGGTTCTTTGCGGATCTCTCGAGTTACAATCACGCTCAATGGTCGCGGGCTCAGTTCGAATGGTCTACGCTATTATATATTCGCTTTTCCTGGGCTTTGGCATTACTATTGGCACCGCATTCTATGGCCTGTTGGATGCCAATGCTAGCAGTCAAACAACATGCTCGAATCAGCTTGGCGATTTCTATAAATGGCCATTCGTTGTCCTGTTTACTCTCTGCTTGTGCATTATCAACCAAGCA
This sequence comes from Cadophora sp. M221, assembly GCA_017366145.1. Classification (NCBI taxonomy): domain Eukaryota; kingdom Fungi; phylum Ascomycota; class Leotiomycetes; order Helotiales; family Ploettnerulaceae; genus Cadophora; species Cadophora sp. M221. Next base: position 62,145 of record JAFJYG010000107.1, on the reverse strand, counting down.
AAGTGGAAACAAATGCCGGTCATGCTTGTAATTGCATTTGCTGGTTATGTCGTCAATTTCTTCAGGTAAGACTACTCCATTCCGGTATTGGAATGACTTTGGGTGCATAGTCTGGCTAGTGACCTAGGCTTTAACATGTCAAGAGAGGCGCCAATTCAAAGATACAATTTACTAACAATTCTACAGCGCAAAGAAATTCCCTTCATCCGCACAAATATCGAACACTTTTGGAGCTCTGGCTGTGGGAGTTCTAGGGAACCTTTACTCTCGCCTTCGGCATGGAGTGGCCGCAGCTGCTCTCCTACCTGCTATTTTTGTGCAGGTCCCTTCAGGTCTCGCTGCATCAGGCTCGCTGTTGGCTGGTCTCAGTACTGCTGATCAAATCACCAACACCACGACCTATTCGAACGGCACAGCGAAATTAAGTGGTAACCTTACCAGTACTGTAAGTATTCATGACGGCCTCGGCCACCCTTTTCTCAAGTTCCATGCAGCAGGGCAGAGGCTCTATTTGACATTGCCTATGGCGGTTTGTTCTTCCACCTTAGGGTATTTCCTTTGTTAGTGATATTACAGGATATTCCCCTATATATCTGCTACATTTTATCATCTAATAGACTATTTGGAGGATTAGAAATGGGGTTTATGGAACATTGCTGACATTATCACTCATAGGTATCTGTGACTAGTGCTGGAGATTTGAACTCAATAGTATTCAACGTGGGCTTTAGCATGATTCAAGTTGCTATTGGTATCACCGTCGGGTTGTTCCTGAGTGCTTTGATCGTCTACCCACTTGGAAAGAGACGGAGTGGTCTGTTTAGTTTCTAAAAGTTCCCAGGAGGGTTGGGGACAGTCACATGAGCGGTAAACAGAACCATTGGGAGCATCATTATCGGGAAATTAGTTTCGGGTGGAGTTTTGAAAAGCAAGCGTCGGAGCATCGGTTGGTTCTGGGGTATATCTTAGATGGGTTGGAAAGCATTGGTGCACGGCGTTCTGAATTTGTAGACATTAGAAGAGCCGCTACACGGCAAACATTAATAGAGATGAGGGGCGTTCACACCCCATGGAGAACGCAACATCTGATCTCCACTTCATGTCTCTCTTCCCACACCCACTCTCGAGGTCATGATGTCTCCACACCACCATCCTATTCGCCTCCCCCACAAAACGGTCTCAAGCATTCCCGCTCCTCATTCGTTACACAGAATGCGACTTGCAACAAACCAATACTCTGAACTCTAATTCCGCAAGTGAAAAGTGAAAGCTGGTCACGAACGCACCCCCCCAAATACGAGCCATCAACTCCGAGCTTTTGCCACAAGGCTGACCGCATGTCTTAGCCTCGCCCTGTATTGGGCGTATGCTGCATGCCGAGTCAGCTGGATGTCTTACTGCTATGGAACTCGCTTTTGCTTCCGATTCGGGGTTTGGATGATATTGTGGTTACACTACTTGGTACGTGACAGAGCATAGCAGAAAAGAAGAGTGCAGCCATAGCAGAACAAGGAATTGAAGGGGGCGAGAGGGACATGTGATGTCGCGTTCAGGACGTGCACGCTGATTAAGCTGTTTGTACAGTATGTACACTCGGAAGTCCGCGTTGGTGGCTTTTTGGAGGGGAGCGAGCAGATGTTTACTTACGTAGCTGGCTTCGCGTGTGTTCCTCGTTCCGATGTATAAAGACAGTTGTTTGGAAAGTCTAGAGAATTACTTGGACAGCAGTCCCTTCTCCAATTTCCTCATTCAATTATCACCAAAATTCCGACCACTCCCAAACATCATTCATTCATCCAATCCGAGAGACTCGCTTTTGACTGCTCCGTAAGACAACATGCCCATCTCGCACGTCTCTCTTCCCGTCACATCTCTTCCAGACTCAACAGCTTTCTATCTCGCAGCACTTAAACCGCTCGGTTATGTCCTCTTCCTCGAACTGGAGAATCAGGTGGGCTTTAAACTGAAGTATGGCGGTCCGGATATCTGGCTGCATAAACATCCGACTGCGAAGGATGGTAAGGTTGCGAAGGGGGCGGGTGTGCATGTTGCTTTTACGGGGAGTAGCAAGGGGGTTGTGAGGGCGTTTTATGAGGCTGCTTTGTGAGTTGTGCCTCCTGGACTTTGCGTTTGCGATCCATAAATATGAGAAATTATAAGGAAGTGCTATTGACACCACCGAATGGATAGGAAAGCGGGAGCTAAAGATAATGGTGCTCCTGGAGAGAGACCACAGTATCCGAAAGGCTATTACTGTGCCTATGTCTTGGATCTTGAGGGGAATAATATCGAGTGTGCTTACTACCAGCCTCTGTGGTTGAGTGCTCTTCAGCTTGCTCCTAGTGTTTTGGGGGCGGGAGCTGTTGGGGCTTTGGCTTGGTGGGTTGCGAGGATGGGTTGAAAATGAAAAGAGGATTCGAGGAGAAGTAGAGACTATTGAAACGAGATATAGAAAGTTCAAAGACTCGAGACAAAAACAAGACATAACGAAGATCTATACAGAAACTTACAAAATATGATCGTGTGATGTACCCTAGCATAGCAGAGCATCCTTCGTTGCAAAAAATGGGTATCATTACTCCGTCCGAGCTGTCAACCTCCCAGACCTTTTCTCACGGCCAGTCGATTAATTATTGCCCACCGTCCTATAAATCTCCCTCAAGTCCATACCATCAACCTCTCCCTCCGCAATCTCTCCAACAACTCTCCCTGGTCGTCCCGCCACAATAGAGAAACTCGGGATGACCATATTAGGCGGCACGACTGTCCCATCCAAGATCTTGACATAGTCTTTGATGATAGTGAATTTGCCGATTACGCAGTTGGCGCCGATGTTGATATGGCTACCTACGAGCGCTGCTTCGATGATAGAGCCTGCTCCGACGAAGACATGATCAGCTATCTTGAGGGGGTAATGTGAGAATTGCCTGTAGGATGATTTTGTCAGCCTTCTCCTTCTATCTTCATTTTCCAGAAGACTTTTATGAAGACTCCCATATAGCTGTAGAGACACGTAGACATACCCCTTATACAGCTTCCCAGGTGGCCTTAACTCGCATCCTCGACTGAAGAAACAGTACCGTCCAATGGCGACCGCGACTGGATTCGATTGCTTGTCGCTCGGATTGCTGGGTGGAAAAGTACGCAGAAGGTCGCCGCGGATGATGACTTCGGCTTGGATAACTGTCTTGCCGCCGAGGATGATGTTTGTTGTCCCGATGATCTGAGAGCGTCGCGATACTTTGTTGCCAGTATCCTAGAGGGGCGGTTAGTAGTTGTGGATGAGGGCGTTGATCGAGCTTAGAAGAAGCTTTTTGAACGGTGCAGGTGGTTTCTGGGAAGACTAGGAACTTACGGTTTCGATGTACTCGCCCTTTGCAGGCTTTTTAGACATGATTACATGGCAAGCTGGATGTTACTTGGTGTTGTTGTGCTAAACATTCGTTCTCTCCAGATATACTTACAAACGGCAGAACAAAGGCGGTGGGGTGGGATGGATTTGGTTGGCGATCGATTTGAACGAGGCGAGAAACAAACGGATTACCTTAGCAACAGCAATGAATTTGACAATTAAGATACTTAGATTTGACTTTCGTAAGAGGAGTGAGGAGTTTTGAAATTGGAATATGTAACAGCCAATTTTATTTTCTGCGTATATGGGGAAGAGACGTACCTTCAGAAGTTGGGCACATGCCCCATTCCCCTGTCTCTCAGCCTTGCATGAAGCTCGACCAATCGCCGCTCTGACCTGACTTGCAAGCAGCTGAGGTGTCCTTTCGGACCATCATCTCGAAATAAATCAGCCCGAGTCCACGACGTCGAGCCTTACAGGCACAACTACCCACGACCCAATTTCCTACATTCTTTTGGGATTCTCGAATTCATGCCGGTGCGATAGAAGAACCATTGAAAGCGGAAAGTGGACAGTGTAGGAGATGAACGGCTTTTCGTCACACGGCCTGGATGAGGATGCCTTTGGGGAGAAGAAAGGCAATATTGTCCAGGCCTTTGATGCTTTTCGTAAGTAATTCTCAGTTCCGTTTGATCCGGTTTACCTGCCTCACTTCAATTGGAATATCTGCGCATTTCACGATCGTGGAGAACTCTTGCTGACTTTACTGCTCTCCAGCCAAAGCAAAACCCCAGTATGTAACCCGGACGTCAGGTGGAGGGAAATGGACCGTCGCAATGCTCGTCGTGTCCTTCCTCCTTATCTTCTCTGAATTCTCACGATGGTGGCGGGGCCACGAAACACATACATTCGCCGTGGAGAAGGGCGTGGGGCATGACCTACAGATCAACTTGGATATTGTGATCCCGATGAAGTGTGATGATATTCACATCAATGTGCAAGATGCGGCCGGAGACAGAATTCTGGCAGCGACCATGCTGAAACGTGATGCGACGATGTGGTCGCAGTGGGTGGACGCGAGAGGTGTTCATAAGTTGGGAATGGATGCCAATGGGAAAGTCATTACTGGAGAAGAATACCATGAGCACGAGGAAGGTTTTGGGGAAGAGCATGTCCATGATATTATTGCTGCTGCTGGAGGTGGAAGGAGAGCCAAATTTGCGAAGACACCGAGGCTGAAGTGGGGTGCTGCTGGTGGTGACAGCTGTCGCATTTTTGGAAGTTTGGGCGTGAACAAGGTCCAAGGAGATTTCCATATTACAGCTCGTGGTCACGGTTACCAGGAGTTTACTGCTGGTCATCTGGATCATACTGGTACGGGTCTTCCTCTCTTTGACAACACGGGCTCTGCTAACTTCATCCAGCCTTCAACTTCTCCCATATTGTCTCAGAGCTCTCATTTGGACAATTCTACCCCTCTCTGCTCAACCCTCTCGACCGTACCATCTCTACAACCGACAACCATTTCCACAAATTCCAATACTTCCTCTCGGTAGTGCCTACAGTCTATTCAGTGGACTCCAGCACACCGTATGCCTCGCGAACCGTCTTCACGAACCAATATGCTGTCACAGAACAATCGCATATGGTGGGTGAACGGTCGGTACCAGGCATTTTCTTCAAGTACGACATTGAGCCTATGTTGCTCACAGTTGAAGAGAGCAGAGACAGTTTTCTAAGATTTGTGGTCAAGATTGTCAATGTCATCAGTGGAGTGTTAGTAGCAGGCCATTGGGGATTCACACTAACAGAGTGGGCAACTTCGGTCTGGGGAAAGCGGAGGAGGGGGAGAAGTGACGGGGTTATCAATGGGAGAGCTCATGAGATGGAGGATTAAGTGTATATTTTGCTCATCTTACCTACCATATCCAGGGCGTACAGGCGTTTGGGTTCCACAGGAGTTTTTAAAAACTTATGTTTCCTGCATATCACATTACGTTCCGAGACATTACCCAAGTAACCGGATGTGACAACCCACTTTTATGATCCATGCATTAATGTCAACCCGATGGTTGCAACTATTACTATCTTATTACGCAAGATAACTCCAGCCAAAGGAAAATCCAACTGTACAAAGTTGCTACAATCTTACGAGATGTAAGCACCTTATGAGGTAGAAGATTTGGCAAGCCCAACACCCAATCCAACGCCGAGAGCAATAGCCAGAACGATAAGTACGACAACCAACAAGCACCACCACTTTAGTCTGTTCCGGCGTCTGGCATGCTCGTTCGCCTTGTCGATCTCGGTGTTTCCCTTCTTTACGTCCTCAGCTGTTTGGGTAGCATTTTGCTCTGTGTGTTCGATCACTGGGTCTTGAGCCTCCACGATCTGAGCCATATCAGCGAACATAGCAGCCAAGTCGGTGAGAGTGGCCTCGATGCGCTGGAGCTCATTATGACGAGCACGGACGGCGCCAAGAACGGATGAGGCCTGTCCTGAGCGGTTGCTCTTGAGCTATGGATTGGTTAGGCTCTGTTTCGAAACATGCTTGTGATAACACTTACTGCAGTCTGGAAAACACCCTCGGAACCCCAGTCCAACTCAGAAGCTTCTTGGACCTCAGCCTCCGATGCTTCCGGGTTGACGATACGGTACTGTCTTGCGATCTGGTCACGGTAACGTTGTCTGTACGCGACCTCTTCTGACTGGTACTCCTTCAAGCTCTTCTCGAATTCGCCCTTCAGTTGCTTTGCCTGTCTGGCCTTCACGCTCTTCGTTCCATCCTGCGTCTTCAAGGCATCCAGCTCCAAGTACTTGATCTGATCTCTAATCTGGGTGTTCTTCAACTGTGTCTGTGTGACGAGGTTCTCGAGCTGTGCTGACGAATTGCTGTCTGGCGAGGAGAGAGCTCTCTGGTGCAACGACGCGATTTCCTGGATGTTGGAGCTGAGGCCGCGGATTTCGGATTTGGCATAGTCGACGCGCGCGAGGTAGTCTTGTTGCGAGAGGACCGTTGACGAGGTTGGTGCTGCGGGAGCGCCGGCATTGGAGTAGTTGGACGTCGCGGAATAATTAGACATCTCATGTTGGAGATTCTGTGTACCTAGGTGACCCTATGCGATCGGAAAGGGCGCGATCAGTATGGTATTCTGTCTCAGGGCGCGTGCCTGGAGCGCAAGTCCAGCACTGAGTTGAGGGGAAGCTTACTGGTGCTCCACCGTCTCCATTCTCCGCAGCTGGTCCATTGTTGTATGGATTTCCACCATACTGGTCGTATTGAGTGTATGACATCTTGCGCGCACAATTGATGCTCGAGAACGGTGCTGTGCTGTGGCGATGGTTGATAAAGAGTTGTAAAGACGAGGCAGGCCGGATGACGTTCGGGGCGACTAGCGACGGGTGAAAGTCCAGTCAGTCAGTCAGTTACCTAGTGGTCGCAAAGCGCAAAGCTGACTGGGCTAAATTGCTACGATGGCTCGAGCTTGGCAGAGTAATCAAACTTTTCAACTTGCACTCGCGAGATTACAAAATTCAAGAAACAGGGACGGGGACTGTACAGTACAGTATGAGAGGAATGTCCGGCAGGGGAAATGGGAGGGAAGAAATGGAAATTCGAGTCCCTTGCTCACGCCTCTCTCTTACCTCAGCAAAACGCAGCTTGCACAGTAATATCTCTGCTTAGATCGGCGTCTGACCTATTTACCCCGATACACAGCCACTGCCGTCGTCGTCTTCGCTTTGTTCTGCGTACTCGTTCGTACGAACACAATGTTTAGACGAGTCCGAAGAGAAAGAAAAGTCGCGTTTCATCATCATCCCAAGCTTGTTGCGGCTCAAGTGATGTTTACATGACGAGGATCTGTTCGAGTCTCAAATCCCAGCTTCATCCTGGTCAGTGTGTCACATGACGCCCATTACTCGACTTCCAGGTTCATCCAATCTCTGTAGAGGCTTCGAGATGTACTCGAATGATGACTATTCCTCAGGTGCAATCAGTAGTCAGTCGACATCTTGGTTGTTGGTTGATGCCAAAATTGAGAAATGGATGCTCAATCTGGGTCGCTGTCCCCCTGGACACACACCTCCAGAGGACCTCGGCTACATATTTCGACACGTCCACTCAGTTCTCGAGCGACGACGAGTGCTAAAATCTCAATAAATACAAAAGAAGTTAGGTATCACAGTCAAAAGAGTCTACTTCGGGGAAAGACCCTAAAAAGCACGTCAAGCCATCGATGCTCAAATCACCTCACTGCAATGTGGGAGCCGATTGCTTACAGGGTCTCAATCAAGTTAAATGGCTCAAACGGACTCAGCAGTGCTGTGCTACATAAGGGATGCAACCCTCTACCATTGGAAACTTCTACTGAATGATGTTCGAAGTTTCCCTCGCCACACTCGCATTCCATCGTCTTGTTAGAGCATCGCCATTGCTCTAGTCGCTTCCATTAATCTCGATTCACTAGATGTAGAGTAAGAGTCCCCGTTGAATTACGCTCACGTTCATTGAAGATGCTGACTTTGACAGATCCTAGACATCCTGTCAGGAATTGACTTTCACGGGATCGAACACTCTCCACATCTCAAAGTGAAGATCGCATGTCGAATAACGACATTCGAGGAACCATGATTCCCAATTCCAACAAACAGACAGAGCTCATTTTCTATATTCGTTTAGAGATGAGGATTTCATGCCCTTCAATTTCCTGGAAGATGAATACAGCAAGTGCTCATCTGTCCCAGTTTTCAATTTTACATGTCACAATAGCGATTTTGCATCTGGTAGCGTGTTTGTTTCCAATTAAGCAATTACAACTCCTCTTCTTGACAGCGATTATTTACAAATTCGAAGCGCATCAAAAATTCATCCAGAACAAAGGAAACCATCGACTCGTCAGCGTGTACTGTGTATCATCTTCGACGTCCCAGTGGGATCGCTCAAATTCCGGAATCATCTTGAGGCCAGACCTCGGTGGCACTGTAAGTGCTCCAAGCGGCACAGGTATCGGTCAAGATGGAGGTATCGGCGATGGTGGCAGAGATCGCAGACTCGGTCTCGACAAATTGCATCGCGAGTCCCTGGGATGCGTGCCATGCGATGTGGCAGTGCATCAACCAGGAGCCTGGGTTATCTTTCTTGAACTTGGTGGAGTTAGCAATTTTTTTCTGGAGTGGTTTAGGAAGAAGCTATGACATACGGCCATTGCGAGGTATCCATTTCCAGGAAGAGAGGCAACATCTCTGCGAGGTGGGTTGACGAGGTTCAGAGCGCTGGTTTCGAGATCTGGATGCTGATGTTAGTATATACGTTTGCAATGTCCTAGGACCAGGATCATGAACAAAAGCCGAAACGCTAAAGTCCTGGAGATTGGAGATTCGCTGAGCACGTACCGAATACTCCGGTGTCTTGTCCGATCACCCAGAAGTCGTGGCCGTGAAGATGGATAGGGTGAGTGATTCCAAAGCCGGTCAAGTCTTGGATGACATAGATTGCCCAAGTGGGATCTGCCGTGGTGATCTCAACTGGTTCGACGCTTCATGAAAGTCAGCACCTTGTCCATATATTTGTGCAGAATCACTTCGCTTACTTATATTCGGTCGGGAAGATGCTCTCTCCGTTGAAGACACGCAGCATTGTTGGGTTCGTCCAGTCAAGGAGCAAAGTGGTGGTGTTGATGGTCCAAGTGAAGTGATCTCCGAAGGCGAAAGAAAGTTCTTCCTTGGTGACGGCAGAAGAGCTGAAGTTACCGACGTTCATGGCGAGATGGGGGACGAGGCTTGCAATGGGTTCCTAATTTCATATTAACCCTGCGGTCTTTTCAAGATTGAGAATATGACTTACATCTCCACAGTTGGATGAAGCTACAACAGTGCTTGTGGTAGTAGGATCTGCGGTGCTGGTAGAGTCATATCGAACAATACCGGTGATGCCGTCTATTTCATGTCAGCAAGCAAATTTTACACCCCAGGCCCAAGTCATTGGCTTACCTGGGTTCGCGTTGGTTGAGCAAGCAGTGATCCATCCTGCTCGAAGCCAGTAGTCGTTGGTTGCAGCATTGGCTTCGACAATGACATCGTAACGTTGTCCCATGCTGACCACAACACTGTCGGCGGCATAAGGAACGAGTGGCACCAAGTCCATGCCAATCACAGTCAGAGAGTGTCCATCAATGGAGAACTGGAAGTGTCCGTCAGTGGCGCCGTTGATAAGTCTAATTCTGTACTTCTTTCCAGCTTCGAAGACAGTTTCGAACTTCTTGCCACCACCGACGCAGTTGACATCGGTCGATCCAGAGCAGTCGAAGGTGTTGGTTCCATTGATGAGTCCATTCTCCATGGTTGGTGGTCCTCCGAGCTTTGCGGTGTCCCAAAGTGCAGAAGCTGGGGTATGAGACCAGTCGTTCAAGTGGAGCATTCCCAGGTCTTCATCGTAGTCGGCGGTAGCTGGGCCGTTGATGATCATAGGTCCCTGAAGTCCGTCTCCGTATTGAGTGATCAAATGACTGTGGTACCAGGTAGATCCATATTGAGTGGCTTGAAACTTGTAGGTGTAGGTCTCTCCGGGGGCGATTGGGCACTGGGTGACTCCGGGAACTCCGTCGTACTCGCCAGTTCCCAATTGTCTCATTCCGTGCCAGTGGATGGATGTACCATTGTTTTCCATGTTATTTGTGACATCTGGATGCTTGAAACGTTAGTCGATGTTGTTCTTCAAAGCGAAGTGAAGGGAGATGGGTATCACTTACGGATGATCAAGTTGTCACCCCAGTCAGCCCAGATCAACGGCCCGGGAACAGTGCCGTTGAAAGAAAGGACCTGCAGGCGATTGTAACCATCAAGAGCCATGGTTGCGTTCTGGACAGAGAGCCAGTACTCTCTTGTCACTCCAGTTTCTGGGACAGTTTCATACCAGCTGGGTAGAGTCAGTAACACTTTTGCTAGAAAGTGGTGGTGATCTAGACTCACTCGGTATCAATGGAGTAGTTTCCCCAGCAGCTTCGAGAGGTTGCTGTGTTCTCGCATGCTTGACGAGGCTTGAGGGGAGATGTCTTCAAATTAGATGTAAGAGGAATTGCTGCTGCCAAGGAGGCAGAGAATGCAAGGAAGGCAGCGAATGTGGTCTTCATGATGAAGGAAGCGAGTGTGATATCCTGAGAAGGAAGGTATTATGAGATGAGATGATCTGATCTGATCTGGAGAAGCAAAGAGGTGGGAAGTCTCTCCCTCTTTATACATGATGCCTACGGGTAACGGGGTGCTTCTTCATCTCATGATAGTCCCTCCCCTTGAGTCACGAAATATGATTTCCGGCCCATTCTGATCGCCTAGCTCGGATTTGACACAATGCTGCTGCTTTTGTGCTTCAATCCCAGTATTGGCCATCAGAAAACCCCTGGACCAGCCTCTCGAAGATCGCTGAATCTCAAGCGGCATCAAACACTTCCTTTCCAAGACAGCTCCAGATCGCGCTCCGCAGTAAGATTGTCCACACGTAGTACTGCCGGCGCGCTTTGAATCTGCATCTTGAAAGTGGATTGATGAGCCCGTCGATAGTCTCTCGTCGGCGTCGGCTATCTTCATCAACACCTGGTGGGGGTGGGTATGTCAGCGGAAAGTTCCCAATGCGTGTTAGTTTTGATATTCTCGCAGCTTCAAATCAACATATTGTACATTTGGACTAGGTGGGGAACATTAGGGCGGGCTTCGGCCTAAGCCTAAATGAAGACGATTTCCTGCGGTGTTCCTTGCGACGAACCAGGTACCTAGTGTCAACTCCAGGTGGACGACCAGACGACAAAGTACCTAGGTACCCAGCCGGTGAGGTTTAAAGAGCGGGCCAACCCGCGAAATGTCTCTCATCAGGCCTGCCCTGGGTACCTAGGTACCTAGGTATCTTAGAGAAGGGGGAAAGCCGTCTAGTCTCTCCCATGCAGATGATTCTGCGTACGGAAACATCCAAATACGGTCGTGATGGTTTCAATGTTGCATGCCCGTACAGCGGAAGCACACGCGGCTTCTTGCTATCTCCTTCCTTTCTCATCTTGTGTGATTGATTTTTGAACCATGGAATTTAGAAATCTGACTAGCTCGCAGAGATGTCGAAAACGAGCACGGCTGCACTTGCTCTCTCTGCCAGACTCGCTTCTCTCTCCGCTCTCGGGACCGAAAGCTATCCGTGCCTGAGAAACAGTCAGGGATAGAAAGTCATCCCCGCTGTCCAGGTAGGTACCTATACTTCACGCTACTTAGCCTCATGCATATCAATTAGAGTGCCGGACTCACAACCAGGCACTCCCTGTGCATATATGCCGCTTCAGTGACTGCCCAGGTAGCTACCGGGAGTCTTCCGGATTCCGTACGGCTCACTGTAGCACAGAGTCTCGCTTGAATCTTTCGTTCCCCCTTCTTTTAGTCATCGACTGATGGCAAGAAGAGCGTTGTATCAAGGGCAGTCAGCGCGTGTAGCTCAGAGTCCATGGGGCAAGCGGTACAGGGACTACGCGTACGCCATCGAGGCGCTTCGGAGAATATCTCGACGCTCAGATGAGATTCAGATGGTATGAAGCTCTCGTGGTGGTAAGGGGTCATGTGTGCATCATACCTCGACAAACAACCCGGTGTACAGAATACAGGGACTTGATTCAACTAAAAATACCCTCCCGATCCACTGTGGTTAGGGCCAGTCCCGCTCAGAAAGCGATGTGCCCGCTTGGTTTGAACAACTGGGGCGCTACACATTGATGTGAAATGGAAGGCAAGCTTTTGATACCATCCAACTAGGAGAATGCCGAAAATCTTCCACTTTGAAATGCCTATGTCTTTACGAAAGCTAATGTAAGACTCGCCAGCAAGAGCCATGGAAGCCACAAACCACAACCTGGCATTTGATGCACAGGGGGATACACCAAGAACCGACCTCGCACCCATCCGAACATGGTCTAAGCTTCTGCGATTGAATTCGGAAGCATCAAGAACGCGGACGGTCCGTGTCCCACGTTTCTCCTTCCGAGTGGCTGTTGCGTGTGTGGAACAGAAAAGGGGGGACGAACGAGGCTGACGACGACAAGATCCATCCCGTTCTTGGCGCTTCGATAAGATCAAGCATGAATTATGATCTCCGCGTCTAACTGCTTTCGATCGTCCAAGGGTCTTTTCTATTCTAGGCGCTTTGCCTCTTATGGATATTAAGTTGTCGTGGTTGGCCATGGGGTTGTTCCTTGTCAACCTCCCTCGGTGTCGAAGTGCTGTGGAAGTGTACATCCGCATCTGGATGAGAACGACGAGCAGCCGTAGGGAAGTGCTGACGAGTCCTTCGTCCGAACTCGACGGCTCGTGCAGGAAGGAAGATGCATCTCGAAAATCCCCGCCAGCAACAATCCAATGCTACACGAATCAGTAAGATGAACTGACTATAGTTCGGTCGGTCACCAGTATATGTGGTGGCGGGTTCCTGCATTGCAAGGCGGGGGGGCACTTGAAGTCTAAAACGAAGTCTCGAGAAGTCGAGGAAAACTCGCACCATACCAATATCCGAATGTCCTTGAAATAGGATGTTGACTAAGGGAGGATTCTTGGGGGTGTTGATCACTCACGTTGATAGGGAACTGCAATCATGTGAGACTTAATTTCTTCAATTCTTTGGGCTCGTATAGATAAAAGAAGGAAGAGCTTGTCTACCTAACCTAGTACCCAAGCCGCATGCTCTAAATGCTCCGCCGCTAAGCACGCCCGCACATCCAATGACATTGGATGATTTCTGATTGGCAGCGGCAGCAGCAGCAGCGGAAGGAGCAATGACCTCGGCGATTACAGTAGCTAGCGGACTTTAGATGGACTTTACCTACTCTACTCTACGGTCCCTCGATCGTATGGCGTCATGCTTCAACCCCCACCTTCTAGTAAATACAACAACCTACCCCTCCAAGTGACTCGACAACACCACACATCTCAATCAGCTTGATACAAAAAGTATACTACAAATTATCCTACCTTCAAGCCTACCTATACTTTCAAGACCACAAGCAAAAGCAAAAGAAAAAGCATTCAAGATGCCTCTCTTAGCCAAGAACCCCAAGTCGCGTGTCGTAAGTATGATTTCTTCCCCTTTCGGCCTGCTTCACAACACCCAGCCAATCCCAAGACTTCTCAGGCCAACAGTTGATTCATTCTTCGGTCAATAGATATTGGGGACCATGACGTTTGGCCCTGATACATCCACCGGGGCTCGAATCACGTCCCTTGACGAGTACAACACCTTCTTGTAAGTCTAGAGCAGCACCCTTGTCCTTTCCGTCTTGTCTTCCGTGGGGCTACCTGGGACTTGCATACCGTATAACCTTCTTGGGAACTGATGTTACTCGAATTGTACGAAAACAGCGACTGATTCTGAGTTCTTGCAATTTAGGGATCATTTCCAGGCCGCGGGCTACAGCGAGATTGATACTGCGCGCTCGTATGTGGGCGGCAAGCAAGAGGCATTCACCAAAGCTGCCCGTTGGAAGGAAAGGGGTCTGACCCTGGCGACAAGTACGTACTATTTCGAGCTGCATGTCACATTCGCCTATGACCTAGGATATACGAGCTTTACCTTGCCTTCGATCCTTCATCATGAGACATTTATTAAAGTAATTACTGATCTTACGGACTTCTAGAGGTGTATCCGGACACACCGGGAAAACATGCTCCTGATGTTCTCACGGAGCACTTCAATACGAGCTTGAAGGAATTGGGAACTGACTGTGTAGACATCTTCTACCTTCATGCGGCTGTAAGTTATACTTTTGAATCCTGGAAGCATGACCTGATTCTGAAGCAGGATCGCTCTGTTCCATTCGCCGAAACTCTCGAAGCAGTGAACAAGCTCCACAAAGCGTGAGTCCTGAGAGTGCAACTCTCCCTTACCCCAAACGGATTGTCAAAGTCCTCTTGGCAAAATAATACGGGCTTCTCGCTCTTCAGGGGGGCCGAAACGGCTTTCCACACCCTGCCAGATCTACCAGCTTGTACGCATGCTGATTCCATTCAAGGGGCAAATTTGTACAGCTTGGACTATCGAACTTTACAGGTCAGTAACTTTCATCTTCTGAGACTTATTTTTGCTCTTGGTTTGAATTCAACGTCTCTAAAGACCCCTGTGATGTTTGACAAACCCTAATTCGCTGGGTCATAGCTTTCGAGGTTGCTGAAGTTGTCATGACCTGCAAGTACAACAATTGGGTTAGACCTACAATCTACCAAGGAATGTACAACGCCATCACACGGTCTTTGGAGCATGAACTCATCCCAGCCTGCAAGAAGTATGGCCTAGACGTGGTTGTCTACAACCCTATTGCAGGCGGTTTGTTCAGTGGAAAGTATAAGTCAAAAGATATTCCTTCTGAGGGTCGCTACAGGTAAGTTGTGTCGAGGTATTTCTTCTCCCGTTCAAGGGTTTTTTTTCCTCTGGGGCTTAAGGCTCGTGGTCTTAGCTGTGTCCCGGATCATCCAAATACTCGGTAATAGCACTTAGAAGAGCATTACTGACTTGGGGATCATCCTGCAGTGACGCTGTGGGCCGCATGGGCGAGATGTACCGGAAACGATACTTCAAAGATTCTACATTCGAGGCGCTCAAGATCATTGAGCCTGTCGTAGAGAAGCACGGCCTGACTATGGTGGAGACTGCCCTACGATGGGTCGTCAACCACTCGGCGTTGAACATCAAGGATGGAAACGATGGAGTTATCATCGGAGTGAGCAGCCTTTCGCAACTCGACCAGAACCTGAAAGATTGCGAGAAGGGTCCACTCCCGGAGGAAGTCTTGCAAGCGCTCGACTCGGCCTGGAAAATTTCTCAACCGGACACACCAAACTACTGGCATTTGGATTTGAAGTACACCTATGATACAAGGAAGGCACTTCTCGCCAAGTAGATCCATAGTTCTTGGATGTGCTGTATTTTCTGCTGCAGATTCCACCAATAGCTACGAATTTCGAAACGAAAATGCATCAAGATTTGCTTGTGACAATACCAGGTTCTTCTATACTGCCTCTAGCTCTGCTGTCCGATTGCACTACTTGTTTCCATCGTCAATAAATGAAGTGACAGGAGATGCAGTATATTTTGATTGCTCTGCAGATGCCAAGCAGCAGGATAACAAGCTGGTTTCGGTCATCTTGCCGGAAGCGCATTCTACAGTTTTAAATTCTAGGCTTGTGGTATTCAACTCCACATCCTGACAGGCATCGGTCAAAATCTGCAACATCAACAAACCCTTGCCCATTAATTACCTAAGCCATAAAAAATTTCTCAGCACGATGTAGAAAGGATCAGAGTATTTTCCCAAACCTTGCGGTTTTAGCCTTCCAACTTTTTGGGTAAGTTTTCACTGACTGTAACTCAAAAGTTCGGTGCGAGAGTAAGATCAAGGCTCGGCCCGAGATTTAAAGTAATAGACCAGGAGCATGATCAGGTACAAGATACAATACAGTGGAGTACCGTATAGAAGAGGAGAGGGCCAGGACAATCCCTTGAAGCCAGGATCTCCATGACGCCTCTCAGAGTTCACGATACCTTCCTGCATCCGGTGTTCCTACCTCGATACATTTCCTTCTCCATATTCCATAACCCACTTCGTTCGCCTAGCAGGATTGATGTTAATCAACAGCCTCTGTTCTCGCACGTTGTGGCACCCCCGGTTCGGAACCTTGAAGCCGGACGAACATCTACTTTAGCACATTGCAACGTATTCCTGCGAAAGATAGGGCAGCTTTTTGATAACTCACGAGCCGGACTCCGACCTAATTGGCACTGTTCACCGGATGTAAGATTATTATTGATGGTGACGCGTCCACAATCTCTCGCTTAAGTTATCTCACCTTGAATGGAGACGATGAAGTGGATGACATCCACGACGGCTGCGGAGGAGCTTATCTTCACCCCACGCAAGCTTATGTTAGATCAATGAAAGCTTAAATTTTTTGTTACGCTACACTTTTCCCCATCCTAGATTTTGCTTCTCAAGTTCTGGAAATCAAGGCTGTCCAGGCCAAATGGAATCCGCGAGCTCTCTCACGAGCTTCAATTTCGCCACCATCTCGCTGTGGCCCACGTTATTGCCATCACTGTGGCTGGCAAATCCACACTGAGGACTAACTCCCAACCTCTGCAGAGTCTCCTCCTTCGTCTCTCCAGTTCCTTGGCTGATAAGCTCAGCAGCCTGATACACCTTCTTCCTCATCTCCTCGATATCCTCCATCTTCGGGAATTTGCTAGTAATCAGACCCAGGATGACATTCTTGTTCTTAGGAAGCTCCTTCAGAGGCTCGAATCCTCCTGCACGCGGCGTATCGTACTCGAGGTAGTACGTGTCGACGTTCAGCTTCTGGAAGAGTTTCGTTGCGATGGCGTCGTAGCCACCCTCTGAGAAGTGTCGACCCCCTACAAAGTTACCGCGACACAGGTGGACGCCGACGTGCATATCAGCCGGTCGTTTGGCGAGACAATCGTTGTAGAGCTTGATGTATGAATCGAAAAGGGCCTCGGAATCTTCGCCGTCCTTCTTGAAACCCGCAAGCATCTTTTCCGAGCAGAAATCTAGAATGCGCTGTCAGGAGATAATACAGGACATTAAGGATGAGAAAACTACTTACAGGCCAGGTTGGGATCGTCGATCTGAACATTGCGCAGACCGTTGTCGTAGAGGATTTGAAGCTCGGTCTGATATGCTTTGGCGATGTCTGCGAAGTATGCTGCATCCGAAGGATAGACTTCTTTTGGGTACGCCTTGCCAGTCTTGTAGCGCAGATGATACCAATTGGGGGCCGCCAGGGTAAGCTTTGCTTCGGCCTGTTTCTCCTTTGGAACTTCACAAAGTTAGCTCTCATTACAAAACAGCTTGTGGATCTGGAATCTCGTCCGAACTCGACTCAAAAATAGGTGAGTTTGGAGTCAAACTTGGAGAATTCGAGAAGAAGTGGACTAACGTTGGTTTTTAAGGTAGTTCCATTGATCGACGTAGGTGCTGCCGACATGCTTGATCTTTCCTGTGCACAGGACTGTCTCTCCAGGCTTGTGACCGCTTTCTGTGAAGGCTGCAATGTCTGGGACGTAGAGGCGGAAGATGTCCACGTCAAAGTCGGTCACTTCCTCAAAACCATCCAAGCCTGGGAAGAAGGTACCCCCTAAAACACTTAGTGTTGAGGTCTCCGGACTCGAATGAGAACTTACAGAACATGTGCCTGCAAGGGGATTAGCATTGACATTTTCTCTCTGATTGCTAGTGAATAGAAAAGGTTTGACCAACCTAGGATATTCGCCATCAGAAACTGCATGGAATCCAAGATCGAGCTGTTCCTTGATAATCTCGTCAATTGAACTCTTCGTCACAGCTGCGAGCTTCTTCTCATCTCCTTTACCGCTGTCCATGGCATGGCGCTCAGCCAAGAGCTTCTCCGGACGGAGAAGAGAGCCAAGATGCTCTGCTCTGAAGGGAGGACGCTCCTGTCGTTTGCTGGACATGGCAATGGTTTATTATGAGATTTGAAGGTCTGAATATGAAGGTATCTTGGTATTTGATGGTATTCCTGTGCTTGAAAGAAAGCGGTGTTCGAAGAAGACTGGCAGAAATGTTCAGAGCTTTGAATAAGTCTTAACGAGGGGTAGTGAGGGGTAAAAGTTTGGAAGAATGCTCTCGCCCCCTCGTCATCTCTGTGGAGGTCGAGAGTACCTCTCCTCCCCGTTTCCTCCCCGAGGAAGCTCATCCTGGGTTCCTGACTCCTGGCTTCTGTTTGGCGTCGCTTGGACGTTAGATGAGGAGCGTTTAGCCCCATTCGAATTATCGGACGTGCTTATCACGATGCGCCACGCACAGCATCAACGTCGGAAGTACGTTCCTTCGCTATTTATTAGAACTCCTCGGTCCTGGAAACATTATTCTGTTGCCTCCTGATCAATGACTGGAAGTTCAATAACACGCCGCCTTATCACTTATTGCGAGTTATTTCCTATCTTTCACTCTTGCCGTTTAATCAACGCAGCACCTCATCACTTGTGAACTTTTCTTGTTTTCCGCCCTTCCCGTCCTCCACTCTTCCCGTTCAATAGACATCTCCATCACTTCTTACGACTTGTTTCCTATCGCCCACCGTTCCTGTTCAATAAATACAGCAACCCCATCGCTTCTTGCGAACTGTTTCCTACCTTCCACCCTTTCCATTCATCTGTCCAGGCCTCTCCGTCATCTCCACCCCGTGCGTCATCCAGGCCCTGATCCCAGATTTGATGGCTCCTTTGTTCCTCTAACTACTACCTCGATTGTCTCCTGCGCAGGACAATAAGGTATGCCAGCCCGCCGAAAATAAAGAGTCCGACTGCGATGCCTACGGACATTCCCCACGCGGCGCCCTTGGAGAGAGATGAGGATGAGTGGGATACGTAGGCTCGTGGAATCATATTTTCGAGATTTGGAGAGAGTGTGTGGAAGGGCGTAAAGGGGGGGGGGGGGACAGTGTTGTAATTTCCGTCGTGGTATTTATGAATAGACAGAGTGGGTAGCGAGGCGGACTGCTGAGATTCAGGTGTGTAGAAATCTGTTTGGAAACGAGGACAGAACAAAAATGAGCGCAGTCTTATATGTAGAGGTGGTAGGATGTAGACAGGAGCTGAGAATTGGCATGGCTCGAACAGTCAACATCTCCGCTCTCATATCGAGATGATTGGAGTAGCAGAATGTGGCTTGGAGATAAGAATGCCTGGATGAAAGCCTCGCAGATTACCTGACAGACGAACGTCCGCGCTCTCCTTCGATTTCGTGCATCGAAGGGGGAAAATACATATTTTGAGTCGCAGAAATTCGGAATATGCAAGGCAATTATCCGATAGTCCTGAGCGTGATGTAGCGTCTCTCCTGACTCACATTTAAATCTTGAGCTTATGGATTGAAGATGTAAAGTAAATTGCCTACCTACCTTGGTTCTTTACAAACCTGGTAGATGATAACCCCCGACTCCTTGGCATCGGACGGTGGCTGCAGGAAATGCTCTTCATTTGACTAGAAGGGATATTAACTCCAAATTCGGTACAGAACAAGAATTGATTGAAGATTGAAGTTTTTTATATTGTTTTTATTCAGTGCTACCATTTTAGCGGATTAGCCGTGAAGACTGTAAGCACTCTCTCTCTTATTTGGATTATGTCACTTTTGCCTGTTTGCCTTTTCGCACCGCGTGATGATCAACCTTTGGATCGTAGACATGGCTGTCTTCAGTCCTAAATGGTCCCATAATTGAAGGAAGCCAGCACAGCACGACTGTAACAAGAGGACAAACCAGGCCTATCATTGCGGAAGTAGCAGAACTGCCACCGGATGATAGAAAGAACTTTTCAGATTGATTTGTCTAAGCTCCGGTAATAAGTTGTTAGTGTTGATAGAGAAAGCAGGGCGTCTTGTGAGGTACCATACAGGTTTAAGGGGGTTGGGGTTAATTATCTGTTGATCTCAATGATTGAGAGGCAGGTGTAACACGCACGGGAGACAGTCATTTAATATGCAGTAATAATGCTTTTCAACTTGAGCACAAAGCTCATACCTAATGGTAGACGTGCCAGCTTCATACAGTCTGATCCTAACGATATGCTGATGTCCGAGATCCAACGGGTGATCTACTGGTCTGTGATCATGCTTTGCATTGAGTGGAAATTGCATTACTATGCCTCCCACGCAAGCCTAGAAAAGTCTTCAATGTCCTGCAACATGTCCATGGGTCTCTCTATAGCTGCAAAATGGCCACCCTTTTCATGTTTTCGGTGGAATATCAAATTCCCTTTCTTTGCAATTGCACTTTCAAAGCCAGGCATTATTTCAACCATGAACCAGGAGAATCCGAGAGGCTTGACGATGAAGGGAAATTCTGGCAAAGGTTCGGCGGATTTGTTAAAACTTGCCTGATAAGGATAGATGGAGCGAGGGAAACAGTTCGTGAACCAGTAAAGTGAGACGTTGGTTAAAATCTCGTCGAGGGAGGGAGTCTGGTCAGACCACTCTAGAAACTTTTCACCAATCCTTGAGTATGTGTTAGTGAATACTGGAGCCATCAAAGGAGAACTTGTGAAAATAGCTTACCATGCCAAAAGGGAGAGTGGGTTTGAATTGATGGCAATTCCGATCGTCGCTGGACGAGTACCATGTTCGATAGCGTAGCCGTTACCTTCCCCTGCCCACACTTTGGCCCTCTCTATGACTTTCTTCTCAAAGTTGGATAACTCCTTCCCGTTGGAACCCTCTTCGGGAATGACGAAGGAGGGGAACGTGTTTACTACAATAATTTTTAGCCGTATCCTTTCGACGTGAACAATGTTAGATTAGATAACTCACAATGCAAAGCAACACACTGTTCATGGCTGACTGCCATGGTTGTCGCCAGAAAGCTTCCCACATCTCCACCATGCGCAATGTACTTCTTGAAACCCAGCTCTAGCATCAACGTGTGCAAGACCCTAGCCGAATCCGACACGCGCCACTCCTTGTCGAGAGGGCCTCCACCACTGAGTGTGTATCCTGGAACGGACGGGATGATGATATGATATGGCAGATCTTTTGGCAAATATTTCTCTCTTAAGAGACTTGCCATGGGGAGAAATTCAATGAAGCTGCCTGGCCAGCCGTGGAGCAAAGTGATAGGGACTGCATCTTCCCTCTCAGAAAATAAAGCTACAAAATGAACAGTAAGACCCTCTATTTCGACAGTGTAATTGGGAAACGAGTTAATGTGCTTTTCTTGGGCCCGCCAGTCGTACTCATGAAGCCAATAGTCTTTCGTCTTGGTGATCCACTCGTGCGTAATTCCAAACTTGGATTTGTTTTGCTCAGAGGTTTCATAGACGAGAGGACCGATTCGGGACAGCTCTAGGAGCTGTGTGAACTTGGCAAAATCCTCTTTCAAAATGTCAAGTGTAAATGGCTTGATGGAGTTGGGCGGTGTGTAGGTCATGTTTGAAGATCGTATCGTGTGAGAGAGGTGATCAGAAGAAATGCTGTAAGTTGGAGGTAGGTCAATTATATCAGCCCTCCTTCTAGGCTATTTTTCGGAGCCTGCTTTAAGTTTCGGGTCTATGCGAAATGCAGCTTGCTTATCCTGCAGCTTCCGCGGGTGAGACTTCCAGCTAGGAATTCCCAGGCAACAATTCATTTTAGCGCAGTTGCTGAAAAGGATCGGGGCAGAGTTTCGGACATATGGACGGACGAGAGTCAGTCCACTGCGCACATTGACAGCAAACGCCTATCACCGAGGGAGTCGCAGGACTTCGAATCACCAAAACACTCCATTAGGACCATTACAACTTGAAATACGCTAGGCCATTTCACAGGAACAAGAGAGTTTAAAGGACAGGCCCCTGAAAGTCGAAACTACTCCCTTTATTCAGTTGATTTGAAATGGGCTATCCACTCCCAAGAAAAGGAAGTTTATTGGCTCGTTAGGTAACCTTGTAGTCAAGAGGACCCATTTTCAGTCCTTTGGAATAAGGCGAGTACTTAGTAGGAGCAGTAAGTCGTTGGGACCCCTACTCGCGTGAGCATACGGTCTGTGAGAAGAAAAAGCTGGATAATCTACAAATGAGCATCCGAGAGTCTTGCATGTGAGATTAGTTTAGATACAAATTGTCGAGAGGAACTCCTCACTATCCGGGATACCTCTCCCATTGAAGAAAAACACACAGTCTAGCTAAGTGCTGAAAAAAAAAACCATGGCAACACATTCAGCCATCATTGCTATCGGCCTCAAACAACCACTGTCCGTTTTCAAGTGCCTACTCCTCCAATTCAGAAGGGAGAAGTCCGGGTTCGAGTTGAATGGGTCCCATCATCGCCTTTGGATGTTTACCAAGTTGATGCTGGTTTGATGGTTCAATTCCCTCAATGCATTGGCGATACTGCTGCTAGTAGTATCGTGGAAGTTGGTCCAGGGGCTGAAAAGTACAAAGTCGGCGACAACGTTTTCGGTTTCTTCTTCCATAACGAGAAGGAAAGAGCACAGCAAATTTATGTCACTGCCCCAGAGCATCCGCTCTCAAAGGTATGGAAATTCCTCCCCTCTTTTTCTGCTAAGCTTCCATCTTATTCTGGCATCTAATCTCATGGTCTGAATTTCGAACAGGTTCCAGCAGGAGTCTCGTTAGCATCTGCAGCCACGGTGCCTAACAACTTCTGCACCGCATTCTACACACTGTCCGAAAAGCTCGGTATCGAGCTGCCATGGCCTCGATTGGAGGGATTTAAGTCCATAAACCAAGACATGCCGATTCTTGTCTGGGGAGCGTCCACTTCCGTTGGTCAATACGCTGTTCAGATTCTGAAATACTGGGGATATACGAATGTGATTGGCATTGCTTCTGCGAAGCACCACGACAAGATCAAGTCCTACGGTGCAAAACATGTCTTCGATTATCGGGATGCTACCGTGGTTCAATCTATTGCAAAGCTTATAAACGCACAGAGTACTCCGGATAGCATTCGTGTCTTCGACTGCGTGGATTCAAAGTTCCGCTCACTAATACACATTTCAAGGATTGTAACCCAGCCAGGCTCAATTGTCGCCGGCCTACTTTCCATTGTCGTTAGTAATCCATCAGTGCAAAGCCCAGAGACTCCTCTCAGACTAGCTTCGACGTTTCAAAGGAGGCTATTTGGGCACCGGACATTGAAACTTATAGCATTACGACATACAACTACGAATCTGTGAGTAGTGGGATGTCTTGAACAAATTTGGTTCATGAATGTCTAGCTGATGATACTTCAATACAGAATGCATTCTTGAAACACAACCTCCAGTCAGTGATCATGTCTACGCTGCTTGACCAAGGCATCGTAGAACCAAACAAACAGCAAGTGGTAGAAGGGAAAACTCTCGTTGATAGGGCAAAAAGGCTCTGGATATTATGCGTAGTGGAACTGTCAGCGGAGAATGGCTTGTTTGGAAGGTGTGGACGGCTGAAGAATTTCTTGAGTTCAAGTAAACACTGGACACAGGGAAATATGGAGTTGCAGTTACTACATAGTTAGTGCGTATCTACGGTCATGGAATAATTATGTAGTGATAATGAGACGAGTCGTGGGTATCAAGAGGCTGATGTAGGCCAAGTATGAAGAGGTTCCAGACTCAAAGCACCGCTGTCCACTTGCAGCGATGTATACTTGATTATCCACAGCTTCAATCTCTCCTTACAAGCTTCCCATATTCCACTCGGCATTGGTTCTCCTAGCTTATGCTCATGCCTCCCGAAATGTGTTCCCGCGTTTCGCCTCCGGTGTGTCTAAAGCTTCATGCTCCTTACCTTCTCCTTTCCTGGATCGCCCTGCTTCAGTGACCCTGTTTCGAGCGTTAGACGCCGAAGTAGAGCAGATGTGGATCTGAAAGATTTTAGCTTTTTTTAAAAGGAGACTTTCAGCACACTTTTTGCTAGTGATTCTCTTCGTCTAGGAAGAAAATGGAGAAGTCAGGGGTTGGCGGAAAGTCTCTATTGAGCTCCACATGGTAGGTATCGCTGCTTCGTTGGTTGACTCGTGTTGCTTGCTTCTCGGCGGAGTTAAGGATTTGAGTTCGGACATTGACAACACAGACTCTACTAGTGACATACTGATGATGGGATAGCAATGGGAAGGTTTTCTTTCATTTAAATCTCTGCTTGCAATGGTTGATTGAGGTCCTTTACTGGATATAAGAGAGCATAAAGTCCACTCATCACCATCCGCACATTTCCCTCCATCTTTAATTGCACCAAGTCTTCTCTTGATCAAGAAGAATTGTATCCTAAACGACACGAGTTATTTTTGTGGTTTCCAGATCTACCCATTTGACCGTATCGCAATATGAGCTTCTACAAATTCACTGTCTGGCGCGGGCAAAAAGACGGCACCATCACTGAAGGAATAACCGAACGTGGAACTCTCACTGGCGATCAGGTCTACATCAACGTCACCCATTCAGGCGTGTGCGGAACAGATCTCCATTACATTGAAAGTGGTATTGCATTGGGACATGAGGGTGTCGGTGTGGTGGAAGCAGTCGGACCAGAGGTCCAAAATTTGAAAGTGTATGCCAACAACAACAGCCCTATTGACTAGATTATTTGCTAATATGTTTTTACAAAGTGGTGATCGAGTAGGCTGGGGCTATGCTTTTGATAGCTGTGGTCTTTGCAAACAATGCGTAGATGGGTTCTCACTCCTGTGTAAGAAACCAGTCTTCTACGGCATAAGCAGCCTGGACTCTGGCAGTTTTGCTACTGGTGC
Organism: Cadophora sp. M221; assembly: GCA_017366145.1. Taxonomy (NCBI): domain Eukaryota; kingdom Fungi; phylum Ascomycota; class Leotiomycetes; order Helotiales; family Ploettnerulaceae; genus Cadophora; species Cadophora sp. M221. The sequence continues at coordinate 37,521 of JAFJYG010000107.1, read as the reverse complement.
TGTTCGCAGAGAATCATTTGTCTGGCGTCTACCTGATGGCCTCTCATCAGAGGATGCTGCACCACTGATGTGTGCTGGGATCACTGTCTTTGCGCCGCTAGTTCAGTACGGAGTCAAAGCAAGTGACACCATTGGAGTGGTCGGCTTAGGAGGACTTGGCCACCTGGCGGTCCAGTTCGCAAGAGCAATGGGTTGTGAGGTTGTCGTATTCAGCCAGACAGACTCCAAGAAGGAAGATGCCATGAAGCTTGGAGCTTCCCGCTTTGTTACCACCCAGGGTAAGAAGGATCTGACATCTGAGGTTCCACGACACATCACTCATCTCGTCGTCACGACCTCTGAAATGCCAGACTGGGATTTGTTCTTCCCCATCCTAGGCGCTGGAGCCACTCTGTTTCCCTTGACCGCTACGTCGATGGAAACCAAACTCGTCCTTCCACATATGCCGTTTCTGATGAAAGGTGCCCGGGTGGTGGCATCCATGCCATCGATGAACACATACACCGACATGCTCGAGTTCGCAGCAAGGAATGGCATCCACCCGTTGCTGGACCGTGAACCCTTGTCTACCCAGGGCATTGAGAACATTTTGGCCAGACTCAAGTCAGGGAAGGTTAGATACAGAGGTGTTTTGTGCAAGCATGCAGCTTGAGGGCCGGCCTCGGTACATACCTAGGTAGGGTATGCAGATGTGCCAATCATATACTGTACCCAGTGTCGCAAGAAGAAAAGTACTTGTCAGGAGGATAATTGAACTTGCCATTTTCGACTGATCTCATTCTCATTCTCAAATAGCCGGGAGAACATTTTCTCTCTCGTCAAGAGACTGAATTGAATGCACCGATGTTGTAATCAGTCCGTTTAAAATCCACAAGAAGACGTGGTTTTATGCTTCTTTACTTGTGGCACAAATTTAATATTCAGTACTGTAGGCAGTCCAGGAGAGCTCTCTCAAGTACCTACCTACGTACCAAGGTACCTATCGGGTCGGGTAGGAAGCCGATATTGGCGAAGTGCTATTCTGCAACAAATACGTGATAATAACTACAACTACAAAGACAACACTATAGTTATTTGTGGTATAAATGTAGGTCTGCTATTTCTAAAGTAATTGTGAAAAAGTTAATGAATTTGATGATTCTTTCGTTGAGGAGTAGTGTTTTGCGCACGCTGATTTTGGTGTTCTGCACGTGCCTCGATCGGCCACTTCCTACCCGACCCGATAGGGTACCTAGGTACCTCTGGGTAGCGACCGACCCGACCGGACCGTAACCGTACCCCACAGCTCGTCAACGCCACGCCAACGCCACGTCCGCTTCCCCGCAGCAACCTGCGCTCCTTGCGAAGTTTATCCGCAACAAGCTTGACACCTCGTTCGTAGATGCCATGCTTCATCTAAGCATAGAGCATCATGTACCTCGCACCAAGCTACCTAGGTAACTGCAGGGCAAACTTACAACCTCATTGGTAGGTCAATCTGCCACGGGCTCTAATTTATCCAATTGAATAGATACTGACAGAAATGACGAATTAGAATGCTCCGCGAACTGTCCAAACGACAAGACAAATCCACGTTACATGTCAAATATCATGCCACATGAGATGTCCGAACACAATGGCAGACCATCTGCGGACGCAGTGGAATCGGTCTCTATTGAAACTTTACCAAACGAGATCCTCTCTCAGATTTTCGGATACTTGGATACCTTGCCTCCATCGTATAGCATCGAGGCTCTTCACGACGAGCCCAAGCCCGATATTACAAGCTCTGATGACCATCCGCTCAAATCAAGCTCCCTTGTATCGGAGCGATGGAGAGAGATATCGAAACCAGTACTGTTCAAACACGCACAGTTTATCGTCCGGAAACATCCGAGTGGTAGAGTCACGTTAAGTCAACAGATCAAGCCGTTCCTTGACTTCGTATCTTCAAACTCCCTACACGCCATTCGGTCTTTTACGTTACTCAGCCACGAATGCGGGGTGACGGACGACCCGCAGGGCGAGTATCGACTCAATAATCCTGCAAATTTTTGGTTCTCGTTATTCCAGGTCATCGATCCCATCGACTTGCTTATTGTTGCCGCACCGGAAGCTTTGGGCGCTCTCACATCTTGCCGCGTGTATCTTACTGAAGCCTGGAACTTTGATTGTCCTTGCCATTATCTTCGACTTCAAAGAAAGACTGAAGCTTCAACAGTACGCCTTGGCGCGGCGGTTCCGGACAAAGCTCTAAATGTAACCAGCGACAGTCAAGCCGATGGCCTCATGGATAATACCTCAGCCAATCTGTCATCTAGTACCTCTTCTGGACAAGGGTCTCTTCGAAATCACCATTCAAATGCCTCAGCTCTCTTTGCCATCCGGCCTTGGGACAAACTTTTGCTTAACGAAGGCTCCTTTATCAAGGCCTATGCAACCTACGAGTTCTGGCTGAGGAAGGCTCCTTCAGTAAGTGTCCTATTCAGATATCCCAGGCTGTATCCCTAACAAGCGGAACGATATTGCCAGATCTCATCGGCTCCGCAACCCCGACCGATAAAGCTCAAATCAGCCCCACAATTCGGGACATGTCGTATATTGCCATGTTCCCCATGTGTAACCATTTCGCAGACCTCACCGAGAATCTCCCCAGACTAGATCGTCTTTATTGCCAACTAGTACCGCGAAATGAGATCTTGTCGGATCCTAGGAAGATGGTACAGGTAGAATCCGAAGATCTCTGGATGGAGAGGAACGCATCCTACGCTGCACTAATGCGGGAGCTGTTCAATTCCCCACCTAGCAACAACTACCAGCACTTGAAGATATTTGAGTCCGGCGATGCTGCTGACCGAGCCGCTTGGGGTATGGCGGTTGAGTATGTGAAACGAGCGGGCAATGGATGGAAGGTTGGCGGAGACGGGGTTTTTGTGAGGAAGCAGGAGGACATCAAGCCTAGCGAAGGTGAGACTGAAGAGCAACCCACGACATTGTCAGTCAATGAGCCCTTGTGAATGCGACAGAATGCTGACCGATTCAGTCATGGCTCCTTGATCAGATGGGCTTGGAATGGCACCGCAGAGCTTCCTGTATCAGCTTATCCGTTGTATGATCATCCTATGGGGCCATAGGCATGTGTTGTATGAACGCTAATGGTTCTCGAAAGATGGCATTACGTCGTTGGGTTTTTTGCACGCCCATCATGATTGGGTGAAGCACGGAGGTTTGGGGGATTTTGTTGATCTATCCGGGGCTTTGTACTTTTATTTTCTGATGATGGAATCAAGGGTAGGGTCACTCAGGATCACCAGAGGCGATACGCAATAGCTAGCTAATTCGAGTTTCCAGAAGTTGAGCATCACTCGTTAGAACCTTGCACGCCTCATACCAAGACATCGCAGTACCTTCTGATTTGCTTTTACTGGCCTCTCCAAGGAAATAGAAGTTTCTCTATTTGATTGCGAATCCAGTATTTCGGAAATTGCAATTCCCTGTTTTGTTTTTCTCTCATAGCTGCGTCTGAACAGAACGGATTCGCGTTTTGTGTCTCCTTTTGGCAGATAGCTCTGCTTACAACGAGGTAGCCCGACAGCAGGCGGGACAATGCCTATTTGAGCAATGGTTACGGAGTAGATTGTGCCCTGTCGTTTTCAAAGTTTTGCACAGGATGTCCAGTCTGTGCCGGGTAAGCCCTTTTCCGCCTGTTCTACAAATATGCGGTCCCTCGTCGATCATCTCTGCCAAGACCACATCCGGGGCCTTCAACTATGACCGTCATGAAGCTTTTACATGACATATGAAGTGGACGTACTGCCACCTTTGGATCTATGGCCGAGGATGCGGGGTAAAAACACCGTCTATGATCGCGCTAAGCGAGGTTCAATATCCGGGGCCCCATTTTGTTTTTCTGTCGGTGATCTCCATTGGATATCATGAAGAGTACCTGGGGAAACTTTGGGATGAACACGAGTATGGGGGAGTTTACTTATCCGATCACTGCTCGTTCATAGCAGGGTTTTGCCTCGTCCTTGAGCATCACATTTCTCAGCGTATAAAAAGGCTTGATACTCCTCATAAACTAAAAGCCATTGTCAGCTTAAAGTATATTCTGCCATTATGTGGTCACTTTCGTTGCTTGTTTCGATTGCTTCGCTTATTCCAAGGTCTCTTTGCTCAGATGGACTCGTAGTTTCCACAACTAGTGGTGAAGTGCATGGCTTCATCGACCAAAGCACGCCTCTCGTTCGCAAATTTCTAGGTGTTCCATATGCCGAGCCGCCTGTTGGAAATTTGAGATTTGCACCTCCCCAAACGAAGACTTCAGATGGAGTCGTGAATGCAACTGATTACGGTCCGTCATGTATACAACAGTTCAGCAACAGCTCCACGATCTATACCGCCCAGGTTCCACAGTTTCTAATCAGTGGAGGACAGTCAGAAGATTGTCTGTATCTCCACATCTGGGCTCCGGCTTTGAAGACCGAACATCCCCAGGAGCTGGCTTTGCCTGTATTCCTTTACATTCCTGGAGGTGGCTTCACCGGTGGCGGCTCGAATTCAATCGCCAAAATCCCTGATAGATGGATACAAAGAACGCAGTCGCACATCGTGATAGTGATGAAGTAAGAATTCCTCGTTGTCTCGCTGCTGTTATTGTGTTTGGCTAATACTGTCTAGCTATCGTGTTAACGTCTTTGGATTTCCTAATGCCAAAGGGCTGATTGACTTAAATCCCGGTTTGCTTGACCAGAGAAAGGCGTAGGTCAAATTCGAAACCTATAGTTTCTCAAAGCTAACGGTATTGTCCAGTGTTGAATGGACGAGGGACAATATCGCTGCTTTTGGTGGTGATCCAAATCGCATCACGCTCTGGGGACAGTCCGCCGGAGGAGCCAGTAGCAACGTTTATGGATACGCTTACCCCGATGACCCAATTGTTTCCAGTATCATCGCAGACTCAGGGTCAGCGAATCTGCGTTACAGCTCCGATACACAACAGTCCAATTTCACCTCGCTTGCAGGCTTGGTAGGCTGTGGAGGCCTCGAACCCGAACCAGAGTTATCCTGTGTTCGAAAGGTTTCAGCCACCGACCTTGAAAATGCTCTTTCGTATTATGGAATCAATGGTACCAGGCCTGCGATTTCTTTCACGCCTTTCCCAGACAACAAGACGGCTTTTGGGAATATCACCGATAGAGCCGTTCGAGGTCTAGTCGCAAAGATTGTACGTATACCTTTCAATCAAGACTGAAAGAGCCTTGCTTACGAAAACCAAGCCTGCTATTCTAGGTAGTAATACTAATGAAGGTGCTGGATTCGTTCCTTACACCGACAGCGGCCCTGGTGAAGCAGCTCTTTTCGCCACGACGCAAAATATAATTGCCTGCCCTCTCGCAGTCGAGGTCAAGTAAGTTCTCCCTCCTCAGTCCGTGGGTCACTGTTTAACACTCGAAGGGCTCGAAATATGATCGGCCTTCCGACCTACCGTTATCAATATGCTGGAAATTTCTCCAACATCTCCCCTGTGAGCTGGATGGGAGCTTACCATAGCTGTATGTCAAACTCATGAGATCTGTTCACCCAACACCTGCTGACGATACTAGCTGAATTGCCAATTCTTTTTGGAACTCATGATAAAGAGTTCGATGGGCCATCCACAGCCTTCGAATATAACGTCTCGCATGCAATGCAAGGTACGTCAACAGAAGCCGCCAGTGCTTACATTCCAATTTATCTTTTTGGCAACGTGCTAACATTGCCCACCTAGCCTTCTGGCTATCTTTCGCCTCGAATCCTTCAGCTGCCCCTGCTCGCTGGACTAAAGAAGAAGGATATCTTTCCTGGCCAGGGTATCAACAAAACACCAGTTCGATGGTACTGTTCGCTGAGGGTCAGACGCTACAGAGTCTCGTTGCTGGCTCTAGAATAGATTCCAAGTGTACAAATTAGTTTAATAGGAAGCTGGCTATGTGGAGAAATCAAATACTCAGGATTAAATGGTCACCTATTATTGATTGCACTATATTACATATTCCTCCCAATAATAAGTAACAACTTATACAATCCTTATAAAACGTTTATACACGGTGCAAAAACCTTTGATTGCAATATGTATTTCATTAAAGTCTAAGAAGCTACTCTAAGGTGTCAATGAAAGCTCTATATAAGAGGCTCTCATCATGGGCTAGTCCCAAAGTGGCTAGCGTCGAGTGCTCCTATTCACTTCCTGCGTCCTGCAACCCCTGTTTCTGCCCGTCCTCCGTATTCACGTAAATCCATCAATTACATGAATATTATTATTCACACACCTATATTTCTTATTTCTTTCCTAATTCATGAAATATTGCACCAGTTTTTGAACGCGGCAGGAAGGTACGTCATAAAGTCATGTTCAGATGAACACCACTGTCAGCAATTAAGCATACCGAAGGCCCTTGAATCAGAAGCCACCGACTATCTAGGTTCTTCCAGGTGCAGTTTGCAAGAAGTTCCAGGAACTGGGTTGACCACAGACCACTTAGAAGCCGAGGTGTCACCACGCTGTCGATTAGCTTTTAACAACCCCGCTTCGAACCCCGCGGCAAGCTCAAGCTTCATGGAAAACTTCCTTCTAGCTGCACACTAAGGGGCTCAATATGGAAGCTGGGAATCATTGACCAAACAAAGAGTTGGGATTTCAATCTTTGGCTGCATGTCTGATTAATGTCGTCATGGAGCTGCTGTAATCCAAGGGGCATCATTGGCTCCTCCGATTAGAGCTCTCCCATACAACGGATGGGACAGCTTCATCCCAGTTTCCCATCCCATCTTTGGGTTTTTGGGTTTGGCTTGCCCTCGGAAAGTTGAGATGGCGAATTGGCAGCTGTCAAACAGCCCACGAGTTTTGAGATCTACTTTCACTAGTCGTCATGGGTTGCCTAGGAAGAGAAAGGTGTTCCTGGGCTGGACTTCTAGCTTTTTAATAAGAGCCTTGTTATTTCCCGTTCCTGGTTCCTGTCTTCTGAAGCTGCAAGCGCAACCAGATTTCGCCATGGTTCAAGTCTCCTCTCTTGTTTTGCTGGCAACAGCTGCCTCAGCTTCGTTCGTTTCCAACTTGAATTACCGGAGTCCTTCTCACTTCCATCCCAGCCTTGGAGTCTCTATTCGCAAGGTAGCAGCTCGCAACCACCCGTCTGCAGCATGGAACTCTTCCCAATTGAACTTCACACATGGAGTTGCGAGCGGTGATCCCTACGCTACCTCTGTCATCCTTTGGACACGCGCAGCACCCATTTCATCGGACAATGACAAGAGCAATATTACCGTCTCTGGATATGTCCCATTGTACAGCCATGAGACCGCGCAATATATTAAAGCAAGCAAGGCACCAGTTTGTGTGAGCTACAAAGTTTCTACAGATGCAGAGTTCAAGGGCTGTGTCGATGAAGGGCAAGCATATACGTCTTCCGACATTGATTATACAGTCAAGGTTGAAGCGAGGAACCTCAAGCCTTTCACTAGATACTGTAAGTTCTCTGAATTTTGCAGTGACTCAGTAAGAAACTCACACGCCCCAAGACTACCAGTTCAGTATTTGTGATTCCGACAATGTCAGCCCAGTTGGTCGGACAAAGACGACTCCTAGCAAGGGAGATGTTGTCAGCAGCGCAGTCAAACTCGCTATATACTCGTGCAGCAACTTTCCCTTTGGTTTCTTCAACGCATATGGAAACCCCGCTCGAAAGGATTCTGTCGATTACGTGATTCACTTGGGAGACTATATTTATGAATATGCGAATGGCTACTATGGATGGGGCAACAGCATTGGGCGAATTCCGTTGCCGGATCGCGAGATCTATACCTTATATGACTATCGCAAGAGGTGTGAGTGCCCATTGGAATCTCGTTTGATAATTCCAACCCGTTTGCAATATGCTTGAACTTCGAGTTTCTCACACTTGGAACTTGCACTTGATTTGAGAACCATTGCTGAATACCTATTCGTCTAGTGGCTACGTACAGAACCGATCTCGATCTACTTCTTAGTCATCAACAGTTTCCCTGGATACCGTATGTATAAATCGACACTTGTGTTTCTGGAAGATCAACAATTTCGGTCCTCGAGACTGAGACTTCATGTGAAGACACTGCTAACTTTCATGAAGTGTGTGGGATGACCATGAGGTAGCAGACAACACTTGGCGAGCTGGGTCATCGGAATTGAACAACACCGAGGACTCCTTCGTAAAGGATGGCGGCGTATCCGTTGACCAGCGAAAGTAAGTCTCAATTCTCTGTTGGCTGGTTGTTACTGGCACACAAAATCTTTGGTGGTCGTTCTCTCATTGTGCTGTCGGACTGTGGACTGACTCAAATAGAATGAACGCAGTACGTGCTTACTTCGAATGGATGCCCATAAGACAGGTCGAGATGGATGATAATTGTATGTGATCCGCGAAACTGATCCTAATATATCATGATATTTGTGTGTTGTACTGACTCATCCAGTACGCATCTGGCGAAGTTTCGAGATCGGCGATTTGTTGGATCTTATCATGCTTGGTACGCTTCCTTGGGGAAAAGAGTTCGCCTTTGCATCTCACAAAGCGCACTTGTGATATCTAAGTAAGGAAGTACATACTGATCACTGCAGATACCCGACAATATGACAGAAGCATCACTGACCTTTACTGTAAGTGTCAACTCCTGCTTCTTTTGGCTTCCCCTCATGTTTATTATACATTTTGTCCAGGACTTTAGTTTCAGCAGACCAGAGTGGAGAAATTTCTGACCTTACTGTAAATCAGGGAACACCGACTACGTCCACTCTATCTCCAATGATGCGGGCAGAACCTTGATGGGTTCGCGTCAAGAGAACTGGTTCTACAACAAGCTTTCTCAGTCTTCTAAGCGTGGTGCGACATGGCGTGTGATTGGCAACCAGATCATCTTCTCTCGAATCAACCAGTCATTTGCCCTGGGGGCCGAGAACTCGCTTAACTATGATGCCTGGGACGGATATCAAAGTAACAAGAACAGAACTCTGTCTCACCTGTAAGTTATACATAGGGCCACTCTCACCCGAATTCCAAGATGCCATCCCCATGCACTAAGTCGATTCTCTAGATACGATAACAAGATCAACAACACCATTTTCCTTGGTAAGTTTCTTGGGCTCGACAAGAGCTGTATTTTTTGTTGGGATTTTCAGCCACGGCCTCCAGAATCTCCCGAGACATCTACATTCACATACTGAGTCATTACACAGCTGGAGATAGTCACGCCTCATGGGTCTCCGACCTCGTATGGCTAGACACACATCCATACGATCCTAAAACAGGGGAGGGTTCCATCGGCGTCGAGTTCGCAGGGTCGGCTGTTAGCTCACCATGTCCTTACGGACAAAACATTTCCCTAGCCAGTAAGTCCTCCCACGTTCGGCACTGATCCTTCAGACCACATATGGGACAGAAACTAACTCGGCATGTCTATAGGGGCAAACAACTATTCTTCCCTTTTACGTATGTCTCATGATCTTGGGTCTGGGATTTTATCCAGAGCCAGATATCCTTAGATAAGAAGTGCATACTAACATCGTGACAGAAGGTGCGAATCGGGAACTGCAATGGCAGGTTAGTGTATTCCCCCTTTGTTTGTTTGGTGCTTTTGAAGAATTCGCTTCTGGATCCGAAACTCCGAAGTATCTTTCCGGTGAACGGGCTCATGAAGAAAACGATAGCTAATACCTCACGTCAGGATTTGTATTATCGAGGATACTACGAACTCAGTTTAGACAAAGCGTCTGCCAATGCTTCATACTACGGCTTGCCCACTATTGCCACCCGAAACGGCTATGAGATATCTTTGGCCAACTTCACCGTCATCAGTGGGGAGAACAAACTGATGAGAACAAATGGTGTCGTTGGAGGTGGCGTTGCTGAGAGTGGGAGCTTGAAATTCGGATCCATTTCTGGAACAAACATCACGAACGATACCGCCACAGGCTCGTATTTTATCAGCAGTTTCACTCCTGATACGGCGTGAAGTCCTCGATCAGCAAGACTAGATAAGTGGGTCAGTTTAGTATAGTCTCATAGGATACTTGTAATCTCAATTAATACCAAGAACCACCACACAATATCATTACCATAAGAGTTTTCCGGATGTTTGAAGTATGCTGTAAATTTAGAGTCGTGTGTACGTGCTGCGGAGTCTCAAAGATGATCCAAGATCATTTGAACTTTGACGTTGTCAGTCCCCAATACCCTCGTTTCATTGCGCGTTGTGATCTGAGTCTCTACAGGCTTCAGGTCAAAATAACACCCAAAAAATAGTAACCAATACACCCACATCAGCTTCGGTGGCCCAAAACGTTAGGTGAATCGGTGATCTACTTGTCGAGAGTCCTCGACCTTTGCCGGCCAGGCCGAACCCTTGAAGTCCATCCATGAGACCTGCAACCTCCCGACTACCCGGCGTTAGATACCTCAAGGTTCCTCGAGACTCGAAGCTCAAATTTGGCAGATCTTTCGAGTTCATGAGATGAGACTTGACACATGGCTTGGAGCCAAGCCAAATCATATCATCAGTCACTCGAGATATTTATGGGCTCCCAGGCTTGGAACCACAACTGAACGCCATCTGAGGTTAGACCAATGGTAACTAATAAAATCCATCCTGCCACACTGCCATCCTTAAACGAGGCTGCCGCTGCCCTCACTTGACCTCCCTTTGCCCGCAAGCTCCCTCCTCCCCACCTCGATCGCAGGTCCAACCAGCTGTGATATCGACCTGCATATTACCCCTCATGCCAATAGACCATATCGATACACATTGTGACTAGTTTCCCATACTCCTGTGAGTCCCGCTGTACCCCTTGACAGAAGAATCCTCCCGATGCTGTTGGTGGCGCAAGAGGGGGCTAAGAGAACAATATGAAGGAATTAAGCGAGGTTTCCTTGTTTAAGCCCTCCTTTCATTCTTCGTCGAGCATTCTCGACCCTCAGACTTAAATTCACGCCTGGCGCCTATCCTTATTTTCCGTTGGCTAAACAATATGATACATTTATTCTTCCTTGATATTATTCTTTGCGCCACATCACAGCAGTGTGTTTCTATAATATCAATCCGAGTCATTGCTCCAAAAGCTGGTCGCGGCCTGCTCTCAGCTAGCTGGGCGAAAACCTTAGTATTATTCTTGCCATATCTCAAGACATTGTTCCCCGCCAGCTCGCCTACTGGCACTAGTATACTTAAGAGAGCTTCCTTCAAGCTCCAATCAACCATTTCTTTCCTCCCACATACTCTTTTGCACCGCTTCGACAGTATCTCCTGCAATTCTCTTCAAGATCTTGCTCTTTCTTGATCACTCGTCTACTCAAGCACCTCAAGAAACAAATACACTTCTACAAGATGTCCTCCTCTACCACCAACTTCGACCACAAGTCCCAGAGCGTTACCTTCCTCATGGCAGATGGCGTCACTCCAGTCGTCCTCCCCATTCCCGATATCGATTATTGGTTCTACTACAACACCGCTATCTGCATCAATTATGGTGCCCAGCTTGGTGCATGCTTCCTTATGTTGATCGTCACTGCAGTTCTGACAAAGGAATCGAAGCGTCGAACCCCAGTCTACATCCTCAACCTCCTGTCACTAGCACTCGGCTTCCTTCGTGCACTCCTTCTCGCCCTCTACTCGGTCAGTCCTTGGGCTGAGTTTTACGCCTACTTCTCTTACGATTTCTTTGACGTTCCACGATCTGCGTACGCAAACAGCATTGCAGGCGTCGTCATTCCTCTCCTCATGACAATCACCGTCAACATGTCTCTCTTCCTCCAGGCCTACACCGTTTGTAAAGCCATGCAGAAGAAATACGTTGTCATGATCTCGTTCATCTCGGGTCTTGTCTTCCTACTTGCCATTGGCTTCCGCTTCACCCAGGTCGTTACAAACTGTCTTGCAATCATGGGCGCTAGCCAATATTTCCACCACGCCTGGATCACGGTTGGAACCCTGGCCACCGAAACCATCTCAATCTGGTATTACTCCATCATCTTCACCGGTAAGCTCTTGTGGACTGTCTACGCTCGCAAGAACTTGGGATTCCAGAAGTGGAGTTACATCCAGATCCTTGCCGCCATGGGTGTTTGTACTATGATCATTCCTTGTAAGTTTTCTAACTTCCAAAATCACATGAATCGGACACTAACCAGAAGCAGCCGGCTTTGCTATCCTCGAGTACGCTGCTCCAGACGACTTCCCAGAAGCTGGTACACTGGCCTTGACGACTGTCGCTCTCCTCCTCCCTCTGTCTTCCCTCTGGGCATCGATGGTCACCACCGAAGCCAACTCTTCATTCAATGTCTCCCAACTCTGGGGCTCAGGATCTTCTCAAAACGCTTCTACTCTTGAGAGAAAGACATTCGGCAGCGTATCTACCTGTCCATCTACCTTCTCCACTGAGCGAAAGGGTAGTACTGCGCCGATCAGCCCTTCAACCATCGACACGATCATTGAGCATGCTTCTCAGAGAGACAGCACAGAGCTCGATCTCGAAATGATGGGAGTCCGAGTCGATCGATCATACAGCGTCCACAGTGGTATTTAATGGCGCACGTGGGAATTGGTATTAGGGGTTGAGATTTGGGACTGGGGTTTTACGGAAATATTTTGGTGAGAGATGCTAAATAATCAATGCGTTGAGGATGGAGGCAGCTGTCTGCGACGACAGGGAGGGTGTAAATGCGGTCTTCACCATGAACGTAGTATTTTTCTTTTCTATAGGCGATAATTGAGTGCGGAGTCAGCATAGTAAAAGCCAGTTAATCATGAAATTGTCTCTTATGCGAAATTAACGAAGTGGTGATACGTAACAGAGTCGCGCTTGCTTTGGCTAAACAGGTCAACATGCCTTGTGGCAGGGAAAGTACGAACAAACTGATCCTAAACTTACTCAATTCCCCTATTTGCATGTATCAAGTCGATCAGCACACTCCATCTTTCCAACGGCAATTTCCTCTCGGCAAAGCCTCAGCACATTCTCCTCTTTTTGAATTAGCACAGGTGTATCTTTTCTACATTGAAAAGCCACAAACATGACTTACTATTCCATGAATTCATCCTCTTCTGTAACAAAGGGTCAGCCGCATCCAGGAGCCCACGTCCATCAGCAGTACCCAGATAATTCTGCCAACGTTTCGCCCCGGAACCACAAGAACCATCGAGCGTCATCTGATCGTCTGCCACATGGAATATCTTTCAATCTAGTGTCATTAGTCACGAAGTTCGAAGCTCTTGATGCCCTGAGCCTCCCTTTTAAAACACCGTCGCTGCAGCCAGCTCCCCTTAAAATATCCAGAAACTCGTCCCAACACAACAACTGCGCGGGGTCAAGATACCGAAGAAGATTGTCAACAATTTTCGGCCCGAAGAGAGGAAGTGCGGAGAGGCATGATTTTAGCCTTTCGGAGGAAGAATTCAAAGCTGGAGATATTTTTGGCTCGTCGAATTCTCGACAGATCAAACCGCTGCACAAGAAGGTCGACGCAAGGAAGCTCAGGAAGGCGCAGACATCGTACAAGCCGAGCAGTATAAGGCTGCGTGGTGGTGTTTGGGACCCGGCGGATGCTACTCACGGCGAAGGAATTGGTGCTGTTGCAGCACAATATGTCCAGAACGAGCTACCAGACGAGAAACTGAGAGGATCGATTAGGGATAGAATCAAATTTTATGATGGTGGTAAGGGCCATTAATGCACCGCTGTTGATGTAAGTCACACTAACGACTTCTGGCAGCAGTATCAACAGGAAACAACACCAGAGCGCACCCTTCGGCTAATAATACTGCTGCTCCAAATACCCCAATTTCTCTTTCCCGTAGTCGATTCCTAGACAGAAGCTACTTCTTGACTCCGTCGACTGGGAGCTCGAAACGAACATGTTTACACATTCCAGATGCAGATGCACCAACACCTACGCGGTCAAACCCAACCTCTACCGCGAGGCAGCACTTAAAATTCGGTTTAACTCCAAACCATCATACGCCTCAAAGCTCGCCATCTCGATATTCTCTCAACAATGTAACTCCGGAGTCGATACGCGGTGCAAAACAATACAAGAACGGCCAGGATAACTCTCCCAGCCGATTACCAATACGACAAAGACGCATGCCAGGACCAAGGAGGGGAAGAAGAAATGCAATGGTTGAGACGAAACAATTCACTGCTCTGGGGTTAGGTGGAGATGGCAGCACAGCCCCGTCGATAGTCGGGCAAGACCAGAGCAGTAGGCCTCTGAGCCGACGAAGATTGAGCAACAAAATTGAGGAGCTATACCGTGCAAAGAGTATGGAAAAGAAACGCGACGATATTCGGGAAACAGCACAGCAACAAGAAGCAACCATAACCTCCACGGTAGAGGCCAACAAAGCACATGAATACGAAAGACAGGCAACAGAGTCCCGAACTAACAGACTTTCAGGCATTACTCGGTCCAAAGTTGCAGCCATGAGGAAACTATTCGATGGCAAATTCTCGCCGAGATCTGCAACTCCAGAAACACCATGCTGTGGACTAGACCCCTTCCAGGATATTATTCCCTCCTCGCCGACACAGCAACAAGAGCAAAAGGCCAGACTTCCGGATCCTATCACCCAAGACCCTCCCACACCTCCACCTTTGCCGCTGGTAAAGGAGAGAAAAGCATCTAAACTGTCTTTGAGAATTGGACAGGAACCAGGATTGTCAGGAGCTGCGAGTGCGTTCGACATGACAAAGACCGTCGTTTCCCATCCCACATCTCCTATCAAGAAGCTCTCACCGGCAAGAAGCAAGCTTATTGGAGACAAAGTAAAGATTTTTGAAACCACCCCCGAGATATCGACTGATACTGCGCAGCCGAGAAGAGGGAAAGCTTTTCGGAGAAGGCTGAGCAAGTCTCTTCGCAGTCTATTCGAGGCGCCCCCACGAAAGAGCCAAGAAGATGAATCCGAGAGAGCTAAGCAGATTGAAGCATCTTCAATACCCAAACGATTTCCGAGTCCAGATGGGAACGGTGTGGCCAGCAAGCGAGGGTCCATTGGCGGGAGATGGAACAAAATCCCGACCGCAGTGTCAAGTGGAGGCGATGGAGCAATAAGTGAGAAACAACCAGCGTCACCTGCAGAGGAAGACGAGTTTGCAGAAATGGTAGTCAAGGGTGTAGAATGTGGCTTGAAGCAACCAAGACCAGTACGAGCCATAGAAATGAAGAGAATGGCCCTTCTCTGTAGGGACCGAATGGGAGAAATCATGGACCGGGAGAAGGGAAGAGTCAGCCAGAGGAGGAAGTTTTGATATTGCCGACTGTTTACTGGATCACTATAGATGTATCAATTCTTGACTTGCCGAAAATAAAAGGTTTAACTTAAAAACTCATTGGTATCTCTGCGAACTACTTCAATAGGTTGCAAGTCCCATTCCTTTGCCGATTTTCTTCACCAAAGCCTTCTTCAAATACCATTCTCGCGCCAAAGATCTCGTCATCTTAGCGAATACCGCTGGGGTGATCCTCCCCCTTTCGACTGCCCTCCCAAGAACGAATAATGCATCACCTAGACTCCTCTCCTCGCTCACAAGCTCATAAAGCTGATTTCCAACGACTGTTGGGGCCACCAGAAGTTCGTCCACATTTGGGGCAGTCCGGTGCTGGCTCTGATCAATCACTGCATCCGCGTCATGGAGAGCAGTATGTAGGATGTTGGTATTTGCTGATAAAAGATTGTTCAATGACTCGAGAGCTTGAATCTCGGCTTGCATACTTGTAAGCGACGTTAACATGGCTTTGTGCTGTGCCTCTAATCCCGGTAGACTAGAAGTAGTCAGATTGCGTGTATGTTGACGTTGTGCATAAAGAGTCCTGCCCAAATTGTGAAGGAGCATGTCTTTCTCTGGATTTGGAGGTATTGGAGGAGCTGGAAGGTTTGTAGATGCCTCGGAAGGCACTGAGAGGACTAGTGGGGCGTCCAGAAGATCCGGGGGGGGTGGGGGCTTCGCTTGAGGCTGTGGTGGAGGCTGTTGCGGGTATTGTTGCCACTGGGGTTGCTGGCCAGGATATTGCTGTGAATGCTGCTGTTGCTGAGGATTGTATGAAGGTGGCGATCGAGCTTGTTGAAGATTGTATTGAGGATTGGAATTCGGCGGTTGGTACTGTTGCTGGTACGCTTGGGTTCGTGGTGGGGACATGGGACTGACAGGGCCATCTATAGACTGTCTCAAGCTTTGCTGCCGCTGAGGTTGAGGAGGTAGCGGTGGGGCTGTCTCGTAACGTAGACTACTGCTCCTTTGAGGATTCCGGCCATATTCATTCAAAGGCTGGCTTTTTTGGCCATATCGGGAGTTCTCATGTCCCGCCTGTGAAGGCAATGGAGGAAGAGGAGGTCCACTATCCCGCCTTGACGGTCCTGCCACTGGGTATTGCTGAGCGTTGCCCGTAGGTTTTGGGGGTGGTGGGGGTGGTCCAGACTGCCCATTGGGACTTGTGGCTGGAGATCTGGAGGTTGGTCGTGCTAGACCTGGAGGGGGAGGTGGTACAGGAGGTGGTGCCTGGCTTTGCTGAGGACGCGGAGGGGCATTCTGTTGTTGCCGAGATACAACGGGCGGCTCTTTCGCAAATATGTCTCGAAGAATAGCTAAAAAGTCGAGGATGTTGGATTTCTATATCGAGAAACTCATTAGGACATATCCGGCTTTGGAAAAGCATCTGCCACTTACATCCCAGAACTCTGCCCACCCCACTAAGTACGGATGATAGACCTTGCCTTGTGGATCAACGTGCTGACCTGGCCTAACCATCATCCCTTCTGTCGGCGTAACATATATGAGAGGAGGCTCCAGCGGGTATGCATGCGGTACCCATAAGGCAATTGGAAACCTGTATGTAGTGCCTCGAAAGACAACTGGGAGGGTGCCTGATATATGGAGGAGGAGAGCCGATTTACCATGCTCATAAGCTGCGCCTTCAATCAGCTTCGAACCATTGCCAACTCAAAAAATATAACCATACTGTAGACATCGGTTCGGGGAGAGAGCGAGGAGTAATGCGACAGCGTCTGGGCCACATCGTTGTATGTACGGTTCACATCTTTGTATTCCTGGGCGCACTTAGCAATATGTCCCTAGTTAGAAGTCTGGTGTACATACACTTGTGAGGACACTGTACAGCCAGTTGAGCACCTGCTGCTTAACAGCGGCCATGATTAGCTGGGCTTCGTCATTTCGATGGATCTTGAAGCTATTCCCAGTGGATGAGCACCGAGATCTTGGCGGTATCAGGTGACCCGGCGAAATAGATGTTCCCAGCCGATGATGTGCGTCCTGCTTGGCGTGGTACCTTGAAGTTAAAGCACCGCACCTTACCTAGTCTTCTCTCTTAAACCAATCAGCAGCGGTTTCAGCCTTTTCGATTTTCTTCGACAACTCCCCTTGGCCCGCAAGGTTCCGAAGTCGCGGGCGGCGACCCCCCATCCTCTCTCTGCTTTGAAAGCTGGAATTGTCATATAGGTGAAGTGGTGGGGGGAGAAAAAGAAATGCCACTACTAATATCGCGCAACCTCCCCTCCCTCTACTCTTCCTCTTCCTCCTTCTCTTTTCACAACCAACACACATCAATACTCATCTGCCCCAAGTTTATGCAAAGTTCGCCCTCTGAAATCCCCTACGGCTGAGGAGTATCGGACAAAGATCTGTATACTCCTTGCGTCTGGTACGATTACCCCGTCCAAACCCGCTGTCGAAAGCATGCTTCCACCTCTTCCAATCCTTGGCGACTACGGAATCTCACCAGAATATGGTTTCCTTCCGGCCGAATTGCCTCTGGAGAGGCTCCCCGATCCATACTACAACAAATGGGAGGCTATTGTGGCCAACCTCCAAGGCCTGATACTAAGCAAACGCTTGCGCGGAGTTGTTGATCTACTTCCCGTCCTTTCCACTGCGGGTCTGGAACACGACTCGGAATGGAGGAGAGCGTATTCGCTGTTGTGTTTCATGGCCCATGGCTACATCTGGGGCGGTGACAGCCCTTCAGAGGTTAGTGGCTAGAGCGCAAACTTGACGAGGCTCTTGAGACTGATTTGCCAATAGCGTTTGCCAGCTGCAATCTCGATCCCGCTCATTCATATCTCAGCACACCTCGAAGTGCTTCCAGTCGCTACCTACGCTGCGGTCTGTCTTTGGAATTTCAAGCCTTTGTTCCAAGATGAACCTGTTGACAACATGGAAAATTTGGCAACTCTTACGACTTTCACGGGATCCATTGATGAATCATGGTTCTACCTCATATCTGTTGCTATCGAGGCAAGGGGAGGCCCCATCGTTCCTTTGATGTTGGCTGCTATTCAAGCAGCACGAATCAACGACAGTGCTACAGTCACTGCGTGCCTTTGCGCATTCGCCGAAAGGTTGGATGATCTTGGCGCTCTACTGCAGCGCATGCATGAGAGTTGTGATCCACAAGTCTTCTATAATCGCATCCGCCCTTTCCTTGCTGGAAGCAAGAACATGGGGGAGGCTGGATTACCGAATGGCGTGATATACGAAGATGGCACTGGAAGTGAGAAATTCCGACAATACAGTGGTGGTAGCAATGCTCAAAGCTCCATCATCCAGTTCTTCGATATCATTCTTGGTATCGAGCACCGTCCGACTGGTGAAAAGAAGGACGCAGCTTCCGAAAGCGAGCTTGAAGGCACAGCTCCTCCGCCCAAACACAACTTTTTGCTTGAAATGCGGAAGTACATGCCAGGGTCACACCGTCGTTTCTTGGAAGATGTCGCTAAGGTTGCCAACATCCGTGATTACGTCGAAGGACACCGGAACAATTCGGGGCTTGTTTTAGCTTATGACGCTTGCCTTGCGATGCTCCGAGAGTTCCGGAATAAACACATCAACATTGTATCCCGATACATTGTAATCAAGTCTCGCGAGTCAAGGTCTCTGTCTCGTTCCAAGAGCCCTGTGGTTGAACGCCGCAAAGTTGACATTGCTACAGCCTCTCGTCAAGACAAGAGCGACACTGGCAAGAAGAATTTGAAGGGGACAGGTGGCACAGCATTGATTCCTTTCTTGAAGCAAGCCCGCGATGAAACCGGAGAGCCAGCTATTGATAGCTGGGCTCGACGCGTCATGAACCGAGACTTCAGCATCAAGGGTCAAGGTGATTTCTTCTCTGGGAAAGTCAATGAACCGCCCACTGATGAGGCGGATACCTGTGGCCTGGCTGGTAGCTGGACACTTGATGATAATGCTGGTGGGCTGTGCCACTACTAGCTGTTATGCCAGACGCCTATTTAGGCTCTGGGGATGTTGAACGTTTACGATGAGATGATGATGAATTTCGTTTGATAATTGAATTGATCAAAGCCTCTGAACCTTCTAGTGACCGTGAACAAACCCATTCTTGAACCCCTTGGTTTGTAGAGGTGTGTCCGAATAATGGCTATCTATGCCTGTAATCAGAAAATGCAAAACCTTCCCTCAAAATTGATATGGCTTCTATTATTTCAATTTGAACCCCGATTTTCCCTTTTTTCATTCAATAAGCTAGCGCATTCATCTCGAGCGAGCCAATCAGCACTGCCACGTGTTGCATCAACATGGTTTTGGAATTTATTTCTCCACTGGCGTTGAATTTCGTATACTACCCATGATCGCTCCTCGCTATTCTCTCTAAAATCTGAGTACGATATGGACTATATTACCGGAGAAATCCAGAACTACCTCGCGGGAGCTGGCCATTCGAACCGTGTGTGGTTGTTGGGTTACCTTGTCGTCCCTGTTAGTCCAATCTGTTTGATAGACTACATAGTCATATCCCACCTGGCAAAATCCGCTCCCGATAGCTGGAATTCTAATTTAATAAATGCCATTGGCATGGTGAATTTTGGAACTTGTATTGGTCTTCTGCAATTCCATGGAGAGATATCCGATTTGTTGTGGTTCATTTTGAATCTGATAGCCTTGATTCCATTCCTCTTCGGCCTGTCTGTCTGGTACCTGTGCAAAGGGCTACAGTATCTCGGCAAACTGACATACGACATATTGGAGAGATGTTGTCTGTTTCCTTTTTGGCTAGCTTCGCACTGGGTTGTGGTTCGCCCTCCGCGATATCGAAATACACTGGAAGTTGATTGTGTGCCTGGGTGTAAAACCCATAGGGGCAGGCTATGCTCTACGTGTGAGCTTATGATTGACAGCTCTTCGTTATTGACTGGTACGAGAGAATTTCTCACGCGAACTATTGAGAACCATCTCCATCACACACATCCTCAACTCCAAGTATCGGCTAAATCTTGCCATTTGTGTCATTTACTACTACACTCTACCGGGGCCTACCCAGGGGAGGGGTTTGCACAGGATCCACCCCCGGGATATGGGTCAATAGAGAGTGTACCTCAGAATTGGAGTGCTGTCAAGATCTGGGAAGAAATATCAATCCATATGGTACATTCATTACGAATGCAACTTTTCGGAGCCAGCATCCTTTGTTCCACACCACTAACGATCGAGGAGGTAGAGGGCAAGTAGCAAATCCTATCTCTTAGATAACGTTAACTGACATTGTCATAGGTCAAGCACATGCATGCCAAGTTA
The DNA here is from genome assembly GCA_017366145.1 of Cadophora sp. M221. Classification (NCBI taxonomy): domain Eukaryota; kingdom Fungi; phylum Ascomycota; class Leotiomycetes; order Helotiales; family Ploettnerulaceae; genus Cadophora; species Cadophora sp. M221. The sequence continues at coordinate 16,931 of JAFJYG010000107.1, read as the reverse complement.
CGAACGACACCGGCTCAAATGAATCTCTTGCGTTCGCAAAGAGGTGTATACTCTCATGTCAAGAGCATGCTATTTGTGCTGTGGAGATGCCACCATTCCGACCCACCCGCATTTTGGACGTCAAGAAAGTCTCCTCTGCCTCGAATGAGATACGACTCGTGGAAACCACAGACTTACCAGCGTCACATCCCCTCTCGTACATTGCGCTAAGCCACTGCTGGGGCGGCAAAATCGATTACAAGCTGTTAGAGAGCAATCTCCAAGACATGAAGGGCCAAATCAATATATCTTCTCTCGCACGCAACTTCCGGGATGCAATTTCGATCACTCGTATGCTTGGAGAGAGATACCTCTGGATCGACTCACTTTGCATCATTCAAGACTCTGTATCAGATTGGGAGACCGAATCTTCCCAGATGGGTCAACTGTACGCCAATTCAACATGTACAATATCAGCCACAGCGTCCAAGAACTCCGAGGGTGGTTGTATATTGCCCAAGGAGTTATTTTTCAACGACTGTACTCTGCGTAAACAAGACAAACATTCGCTAGTCGTGCGATCCTGGGTTCATCAAGATTCTTCTCTGGATGATCTGTTCCCCCAGAAAGTCGACCTAGCAGCTCTAAACAAACGTGCATGGACATTCCAAGAAAAGATCCTGTCACGCCGTGTCCTGAACTTCTGTGATGGCATCCTCCTCTTCGAATGCAACACGCATCGTGCATCAGAGTACCACGCAGAAGGTGTTCAGCACAAAGTAATATCAACAGTTCAGCGAGATGGGACACAAAACTTTGGCCCGCGCAGAATTGAGCATCCAGCTGTGGAGAGGGGCCGAAAGTATATTACGCGGAAAATCAAAAGGAAGAGAGCGCCTGGGATAAGAACAAGGTATCACAGTAGTACTTCTGTGACCTACCTAAATCCCAACTACTCGTTCGCCCCAGGACATGTAGAAGTAGAACAGAGCGGGTCCGCACTACTCGGTTTTCGTGGCGCGTACGACATGTTAACCCATGTCAAGAGGCCAGTGGAGACAACATTCCAACGTCTTGAAATTCACCGTCGGTGGTATGAGCTCGTAGGTTTATATTCTGCTCGTGAGCTGACGAAACAAAAAGACAAGATGATGGCCATTTTGGGGCTGGGATATGCTATTGAGATGAGTACAGGGTTAAGTTTTGTGGCTGGATTATGGGAGGAGGCTATGTGTTTCAACTTGCTCTGGATAGCTCTGGGAGACCCTAAACCTAGACCGGTAAGTTATATTTCTGAGCGCAATCATTCAGTTTTGGATAGACTCAAGATTGATACCCAAATACCCTAGACCTGCTTAACTTACTCCATGTAATTCAAGCGTTAACTAACATCAAGGTTCTCAGGTAAGAGACGTACCGACCTGGTCCTGGGCATCAGTCGACCAAATAATCGACGAGATCATTTGCTCGGCATCAATCAAGAAGTACGAATCCTTGGTTACCCATCTCGATATAAAGCACATCAACCCCTTCATCGAACATAATTCTCTGATCCACCACGCCAGCCTAGTCTTATCCGGCCACTTAACTCCCCTCGACGAATCCAGCGAGAACTTTCATCCCGACATCATCATCCTAGATGATGATATAGGTGGAGAGATTGAACATCTTCCAATTCTATCGTTCATAAATGGCCTTGCAGAAATAGAAGTACATGGGATTGCGGTGCGAGAAACATCAGCGGGTAACACTATCTACGAGCGGGTTGGGTATTTTTGGACAAAGAACAATTTTGTGACGAAGGATATTTTGGACAATGTTGATCAGAAGAGGGAATTCGTGCTCGTTTGAGTAAGTGAGTAAGTCAGTGAGTGAGAGTACGTTGGTGAATCTTGAATATTGCAATTACAGTGATTTTTCCTTCGGATAGAGCTCAGACCTGAGTTTTGAGCATGCTTATAATTGTGAAACTCTTCTGTTTGCAGGACGTACAAGAGTTACTCACAAAAGTTGTGTTGGCAGGAGGCTATCGGTCGAGGTACCTCTAGGGGTTGCAGCTTCACCCTAGGTTTGTAACCGTTGAATCCGAACTTGCCCGCAACAAAGAATAATTTCCCAGAAATCCGAGTGACTGACAAATCTATGACCAGTTTCGAAAAGTGAACTCTTCTAGATAAATGGAGGCAACTAAGATCGAGCCATTCGGGTATAGCGCCTCAATCACGTGTCGATTAGATCGCATCGCGTCCTCCCGATTTCTATCAACGCGACGAGTTTCTTCCAGCTCCATTGAAGACGCTTCATCAACCTCAGAATGGCGAGACAAGTGGACAAGGAGGAGGGCATGAGCCCCATGGAGCGCGGCCGATTCCGATACAAACATAAAGACTACGAAGGAGCTGTCAAAGCTTTCAGCGAGGTACATACGATCTTCCCTGAAACCGCCTTTCCAGAAGATATGGCAGGTTATGGCCGAGAGGTTATGGCTGAGGGATTAATTCTCTCCTCAAGATTCGCACTCCATCCGCTCGTTGTCTCTTGGTGGATTTCCTGCTAACACTTTGTCCAGGCTGTTGCTTTTAGTACTGATCACATGCTGCTCACTGCTTTAGACAGTCGCGCGGCGGCCTACGAGAAATGCGAATTTTATTTGTCTGCACTGCGAGACGGCAAGTCGATGATTGAACTGAAGCCAAAATTATCAAAGGTATTCCTTTGATCCATCTTCCAACTCAATTGCTGAAACTTTCCACAGGGATACCTACGTACTGGCAAGATATTGCAACTACAAGGAAAGGAGAAGCTTGCTCTGCAGATCTATGCTAGAGGGCTGGGCAAAGTATCTTCTGGGACTGACAAGGACCGACAGGTATGTCTCTAGCCACTCAACTTCCGAATTGTGCTGATTATTTAGCACCTGGTGACATTTCATGAGAAGCTGCGGAAAGTATTGAAGCCTGGAACTTCGAAAGACTTCATTGAGCGTCTTCCCCTCGAATTGGCTCTTATGGTTTGTCAACATCTGCCCATGCGAGATCGAGTGTAAGTTCTGCCAACCCCAATGATAGAACACTCTGGTGTTGACAATAGAATAAGAATCTGCTTGGCTGTATCCAAAGCATGGAAAGGTGTTTTGGAATCCTCACCAAAGCTCTGGACCACACTCGACACAACACAAGCTAGAAGAGCAGTTAGCCTGAAGTCGATAAAGATCCACCTCCGACGATCGAAGTACACTTTAGAACGTGCAGTCATCACTTTGAAAGCACTCATCGGTTCGGATAAGATGAAGTTCATCGCCAAGACATGTAAGAGCCTTCGAGAGATCCAGATCAATGGTAATGGCATGATTGGTGATACCCTATACTCGGCTTTGCCTGGAAACACTGCGCTTCAAACCATTGCCACCTCTGTCGGCACCGAAATCCCACTGTATGCCATACAGTCTGTCATCAAAACATGCCACAAGTCCCTGGTTGATATCAAGTTCTTGAAAATTAGAGGAAACAAGGTGGCTGCTGTCCCAGGAAAGTGGGCAATGGCGGAGTCGCTGAAGAGCATACACCTCCGAGCCGGATTTGACTCCTGTTTGGACTTTGTAAGTTCCCTTGACTCCAATCTCGAAATCGTTGGAAATTCGAGGCTAGCCATGAATGCTCCGGAATCGGAGCGATTTCTTCTATTGAGTGTCATTTTGGGTACACGAACTAACCTTTACAGGACGGTCTTCGAGACAATACTCCTAATGCTACCTCCGTCATCTTAACCAACTGGAATATCACAGTGCATCTCGTTGACGCAACTCCTTGGAAGGCCCTCGAACGTCTCGATCTCACCGACACCCAGCTCACCCGCCTCCCCAAATTTCCTCCAATTCTCAAACACCTCGTCTTGAGCGAGAACCCCCAGCTCAACCTGAGACCAGATGAAGAGCGACCGACTCTCCTCCCATTACTCGAGACTTTCGCCTGCGCATCTACTGCCCTCGACGGCGAAGCCCTCAAGGTTATCACTGCCGCAGCCATTAAAGCTGGTAATCTAAAGCGTCTCACAATCGGCGACCGGATGGTGAATCCAAGAGAATCACTCGTCAAGGATGAATTCCCACCTTGCGAAAGCCTGGAGGAGCTCTCTCTCGCGTCTATGGTTCTCTCTGACAAGCCAGCCCTGGACATAGTAGCCTTATATCCTAATATCAAGAGATTGGATATTTCGACTACTCACATCACAGGCGTGGCTGTCAAGGCGTTTGTCAATATGGGTCTCAAGTGGTTGAGGATCAATGAGTGTGATCGGATTAGTGCTGATGCTGTGGAGTGGGCTCGAGGCAAGGATATCGAGATCATTCATAACCTTCTGAGTCAGGGTACCCGAGTTAGGGGCGCTGCGAGATTTGCTGATAGTGTGTTTGGGAGCAGTTTCTAGGTTTGGGACGTTATCATACGGAGATCTGGGTGCATTGCATGGCGTTGGGATTTGATAGCGCTATTTGGGACACAGCGATGGCTTTGGGGCGTTGTCTTCTAAGAAAACATCTTAGAGAATGTCCTATTTGCGTGATGGGCCACGCCAGATTTGGACTTCAAAGTACCCAGATTCCCCTTCGCTCGTTGTGACTTTCCAGTAAACGTACAGGGCGAGTGCTCTTTCCCTTCTTTCTGCTTCTTTCCAAGAAAGTTAGACATTTTACTTGTCATTGGTTTAATACTTCTGCATTTTTTTTTTTTTTTCTTTCTTTCTCTCTCACTGCAAGTTAACAAACAACCCCCCATCAACCAAAAGCTGCGCTCCATTCACATACCCACTCAACTCCTCACAAGCCAAGAAGACCGCCGGGCCAGCCATATCTTTGGGCTCACCCGTCCTCCCCAGCGGTATCCTCGTCTCCATATACTTCCTCTTCTCATCATCATTCAGATCCTCTTCATTCAGCTGCGTCTTAATAGTCCCCGGCAGAAGGGCATTGCATCTGATCTTGTACTTCCCCAGTGCCACAGCCATGCTCTGCATGAGGGAGAGCACGCCTGCTTTCGTGGGTGTGTAGTGTGTCTGCAGACCGCCGCCGACGAGAGCCGAGATCGATGAGATGGCGATTATGCTGCCGCCTGTGTTTTGGAGCGCCATTTGTCGCGCGGCTGCTTGGCAGGAGTAGAAGGCTCCGTCAAGATTTATGCGGACTGTAGAGGCGAAGAGGTCGTGATCGAGGCTGGAAGAAAAGAAGAAGGGGTTTGTTAGCTGGATTTTCCTACTCAATACTGGATGTCTCTTCGCATCTGCAGAGCTCCGAGTTTTTCATCCATTTCCCCTCCCTTCAATCTGCCATCCTATGCAGGAGAAGATTCCATAACAGCCGAAGAGAAGATGAACAGAAGAAAGGGACTAGGAAAGGAAACTCACTCCAAAAACTCCGCAAACTGACAAACCCCTGCATTGCTCACAAAAACATCCAGCTTCCCAAACGCCTTGACAGCCTCCTCGACGAGCAGCTTGCCCGTCTCAGGCTTACTCACGTCGCCCTGGACCTCGATCAGCCTGCCTGCCTTGTCGTCTTTCTGTTTCAGGGCCGCCGCCTCGGCGAGGAGGGAGTCCTTGTGGTGGGCGTCGGAGGGGAGGTTAAGGTGGTTGATGGCGACGTTGCTGCCCTGGCGGAGGAACTCGAGGGCGATGGCGCGGCCGATTCCGGTGGTGCCGCCGGTTATGGCGGCGGTTTTGGAGAGGAGGAGATGGTGTGCCATTTTATCTATTGCTTTCCTTTGCTTTCTGCTCTGCTTTTGAGGTGGTATTCCTACTCTGTAATTGGAACTCGGGGAGTTTGGGTGGGTGTGTTTGGCGGGGTCGTCAATATACTCTGCGCTGTCGAACTCTGCGATTTGGATTCTGGATAGGCTGGTTTACGATTGATGAGGTTTGAAGACGGATATGAGAATGAGAATGAGGGTATGTAAGAAAGAGACATGCATTCAAGGCGGATATACTACCTTCGCGTCTTCAACAGTACCTATCTGGGTGCTTGTTCGTAGCTTTGGCTAAAGTCCCAGGACCTGAGAGGAGAGACGCATCTTGGTGGGGTTTGTTCGGGTTAGAAACATCCACCATTTCCCTGCCAAGAACCCCGCGATTTCGGTCTTCTGGGCCATCTGTACCCGAGATACGTTGGAATTTCCTCGGCCGTTCCGATGGCGGGAAGGCACTTGGGAAGACGGCTCTGAAATTTCAATTCCGTATTGTTTCGGCAATACGATGCGGGAATGTCTGCTGGAGCCTAGGAGTGTAAGGTGGCAAAGATAAGTCATGCGGATGGCTTGATCGCTTCCATTGACGCTGGGTTGGTTGGTTTGAGATGCAGCGACGCAGCATTGTCTGGGATAGTTCTCATGCCTGTGCCGAAAAGGCGCTGTTGTGCAATTGAGTTCGGAGCTTTTCACAGTAGTCAAAGTCAGGCAGGCAGGCGGGTTGTATTTGTGGGACGTCAATCGGAGAATATTTTCCAAGTGGCATGTGGCTGATTTTCAACGGCCTGTTGTGTTGCGCTGCCACTGTCTACGGCATTGAACGGGAGAAGAGTTACACGTCACACGACAACAGCAAGAACGACAACAACATAGATGCAAACATATACCCATTCCAATCTATATACCAGAACAGTTGAATACACAAAACTACCTTCCTATGCAGTCGTCAGGTCATGTACTCCCTTCACAATACCATTTACTAGTCCCTCTCCTTCGGGCTTCTCTTCAATCTTCTTTGGCGCAGGTGCTTGTGCTGGCGTTCCCAATGGCCTCTCTGGGTTTGGGGTCAACAAGTATTGCGCTGGGATCAATCTAGCTGCTGGGTTCAAAGTCAATCCAAAACCAGGCTTGTCAAGCTGAGTGGTATCCAAAAATCCCTTCACGGGGATTGGCTCATCCAAGAACAAGTCCCCAAAAACTGGCAACACACTCTTTCCGTCAGGCGAGTTCGCGAGGTACTCCTGGAATGGGCAATTCGTTTGGGATACCACAAAGTGGTAACTGTAAGGTCCGCTGGCGTGGGGAACAACGGGGATATCGTATGCGGAGGCCATGGCAGCCACCTTGAGAAGCTCAGTCAGGCCACCAAGCCACATGACATCTGGTTGGATGATGTCAAGATTTCGGCCCTCGATCAATTTGCGGAATCCATATCTTGAGTACTCGTGTTCTCCAGTGGTGAACTTGAGCTGGGGATGGGCGCGCTTGATCTGTGCAAATCCGTCTGTGTCATCGGGCGACAGACACTCTTCCCACCAGTTGATGTTCAGGTCGAGACAGGCTGTGGCAAGCTCGATGGTATATGGGACGTTCAAACTCATGTAGCAGTCGACCATGATTGGGAAATCTGGGCCGACGCTCTCTCTGTGCTTTCGCAAGAACTCGACATTCTTCTTCAATCCCTTGTGGCCTTCCTCTGGGCAATATGGCAAGGGAACCTTGGCTCCCCAGAATCCCATGGCCTTGGCAGCTGTTGGTTCTGGTCCTGTGCAGTAGAAATCCAGTCTTTCTCTTGTGGCTCCTCCAATAAGTTTGTATACCGGCTCGTTCCTGATCTTTCCTTGCAAGTCCCACAGCGCCAGATCAATGACTGAGATGACGGCAACTGGAAGTCCTTTTCGGCCATAGAACATGGAACCTCGGTACATCTGCTCGAACAGATGGTTGGTATCTCGTGGGTCGGCACCAATCAGGAAGCGCTCGAAGTGTTGGTGGACAAGCCAGCATGCTGGCGGACCTTCAAGTGAGGTATGTCAGTTTCCGATCATCCAAGTCTTTGCTGGAACAAGTCATTGCTGGAATATTTCTTACCTCCAAATCCAGTTGCGAATCCGACTGTGCCGTCCGACCCCTCAATTTCCACGCAGAAGGAACCCAAGACATTGATGCCCCAACTTGTTCTCGAAGCTCGGTATTTCTCCCATCGGGACATGGGCGTCGATATGGAAGTGTCGATCAGCCTGTTCTGGAGTTAGAGAATTCCTCCGCGTGCTGGGATTGATTGATTGACTTACCAGTGTCCTCCTTCTACATTGTGGTAGTCTCCTCCGGATCCAACGCCATCCACGACATAAGTGCGGATGGCCTTGATGGTGGGGAAACTTCTAGCTGCTGGTGATGCCATGGTGGTAGATGCCAAAGCAAAGATGTGATGAAGGTGTGGAAGATGGATAAATGCAAAGCCCTGTATCGGTTCAGGCAAGTAGGAGGTCTGGAAGGTAAGTATATATGAGAGAGATCGCGGAATTACGGGCGGCGAGGATACATTGGCAAGTGATGCGACCAGGGCGAGTCAAGGACGGAGGAAGCTGTGGTGGGGTGGATTCGGGAGCAGCTGCACCGTTTGCCGAGCAAATTGTGGTCTTATGGTGATCGATGGCGGTCCACTAAAGAAGCGTTGGCCAGGCCATGAATTGATTGAGTGAGCTTGTGCCTCACTATTTCCGTCATGCTTGCTTGGAGGCGAGAATGGTGGTGGTTTTCGTGGGCATGTGGACTTTTGCATGTGTTGTGTTGTGCGGTGTTGTGTTGGGATTTGAAGTGAAGAGGGCATGTGAGTGGTGGTGAGGAGGAGGAAGAGGAAGAGGAATACCAAGTGTGAAGGTGGGGGAGGTGGAAGGTAGAGAGTAAGGGAAGGTATTGTAGGGCAACTCTGACCAAAAGGTCAATAGTAAATGGACTGGATTTACGGTTATTAAAGATCCATTATAATACTTGTCCATATTCAGTCAACTACCTAAGTACATTCGTTAGCTGCTGAGAATTACACATGTACAGTCTACCTATCTATGCAATGGGGGCAATCTTGAAACCTCTTTGTTCTTGTTGTATTCACATTCTTATCGCTTGAATCTCGACAATATTCCGTTATCCAGCAACATTGTTTCTCATCCCCCACAATTCGCATTGAAGGCCCTGCCCGAGATCAAGTCCCGAAAGGATCCTTTACTTAAATTAATTACTGAAGCCAGGGTTGGACGAGCTTTAACTTCCATTCATAACCCAATTCCACGTGCATCAACTCCTGTAACAAACGTACGAGTCTATCACGGAGATTTATTCGGTCGGTATATTTCCATCAGTCACAGAGTCACACTGCGTCCCTGTTCATGTGCATGTCCATGCATGCCCATGTCCACGATGCCGGTTTCGAGAATGCTGCATCTCATTTCTCGTAGAGTTCCGTTTCCATCGAATCCTTGCTATTGCATCCTAAGAATCACCTACCAGGCATTCTTCGTTTCCATCCCCTCCTGCCCCATCCAGCCTCCCCATGTAATACGAACCCGCTTTCTTTCACATTCCCTCGCCTACCTTACCAATCCACCGAGTCCCTCTCTCCCTCCTCTCCACTTCCACTCCACTCCCCGCAAACGCGCACTGCCGTTTCGTTGACGATCCCATCACATGGCCTCTGGTGGCACTGGGCACGCGGTCCTGGGCATTTTAGATTTTTACTTACGAAAGTCCGAAAGCATATCCTACTCCCAATCCGAAGGGCAAGGGAAGGGAAGGGAAGGAGAAGGGGCAAGAAGGTTACTCCTCGGTCGGTCCTTATTGGTGAGCTCTATACCCCTGACCCTGACCCATAAAGCTCTTTCTCTCATCTCATGTCGACCTCTTCTGAATCCTGCACCGTAAATTTGCTGTACCTCAACTGCAATCTACAGTCCTGCACGCAAACAAACCATCATCGCAACCACACACAACTACCTACCCATACCTACCTACCTACCTACCTTATCCACCCCCGTGCTGCATGGCCGGCCGTCGACTCGGATGAAGAGCCTGCACCGGCCTCCCCTGGTCTCGGCCTCGAGAACTCTGCCTGAATCCAATCCAGATCCATCTCTTTCTCCTTCTCCACGCCCACGCCCACCTCCAGCCCAATCCCCAGCCAAACAAACAAGCCGAGGGTCCTGGTCCTGGTCCTGATCCTCGCCGCCTCCCTACTGGCTGGCCCGGCTGGCCCCCTTCTCCAGTTTTCCCCCACAGAGCTCGCTATTAAAGTACACCGAGCCCTCGTTCTCATCTCGACCGAAAAATCATTCCATTTTCGCGACCAACAGCTTCAGCGCGTCGCCCGTCCACCACCCAGCCATGGACCTCAAACACTCGCCTCAATCGCCTCTGCGTCCAGGAGTAAATCATCCCGAGAGCGACGAGGAGAACGTCTACAGCGAGGACGACAGTTTGGGTGAAAATGGAGAAAATGGTAGTCGGCCCCGTAAAAGACAGCGGCGGCCCATGTCGGTTTCGTAAGGACTATGTCTCTTTCTCTCTCGCCAGTCAATCTCTTTGATATCGCCGGCGCTCTTCCTGATGCTCCAAATCTGGAGCCTCTGGAGCAGCCCGAGGAGGACCGTTCCAATCAAGACAATAATGACCCAAATTGGCTAACCATTCGTCGAAGGTGTGAGCTGTGTAAGCAAAGAAAGGTACGGCCATCGACTGTTTTGGCGAGTGTTGCGTGCGTCGAATGTCTTTTCGAGGCATTCCATTTCTGGAACGGGGTGTTACAGTACAAGAAGATCCAATTTTCTATCAGAGTCCTGCACAGAGCCCTGCTGTTTACTGCGAGCCCCTAGAAGCCTTCGAGGGTCTTCAGCAGAGTAAATCCGTATTGCAGACTTCACGAAGTTGTTTCAAGCTACGGATGTGTAGCTTTCATCTACCCGAGAATCTCACAATTTCTATACCAGCCAATGGTATTTTCTTAGATCATTCTGACTCTGGATAGGTCAAATGCGATCGCGGTCAGCCATCATGCGGGTGGTGTACTCGCAATGGCGCCATTTGCGAATACAAGGAGAGAAAGAAACCCGGACTGAGAGCTGGATATGGTCGAGAATTGGAGCAGAGACTGGATAGGTGAGCAAGTTCACATCTACCATCTAGCGGAATGCGGCCCGTCAATGTTCAGGAACACTGCCCAATTCATGGCGTCAATTCTGCAATTGGACATTGCTAATCTCCTATTGAATTTCGGACATACATGAGTATTCAATGCCCCATCATTCAACTAATATTGTTCAGACTCGAGGAAATCATCAGATCTCATTCTCAAATTCTCGAAACTTCCTTCACAAACCACAGCAACAGCATACCCAGCGATCACGATACTCCTCAAAGTGTTGGATTCCGATCGAATGATGGGCATCGCAATCATGTACCACATGCAGAGACAGCTCTCTTCCTTCAGAAACCGTCATCTGCCTTTCCAGGTAGCCAGTCAATAGACTTTGGCAATCCAATTCCTCAAACACCAGGTATGCAAGGGTTACATGGCGACGTCTTCCAGCAGGGAATGCAGCAACCAAACAGTGTGCATAATCAAGCCCACCAAGTAGCTTCAGGTCATGCCTCCGAGTTTTACAGCACGGGTCAGCCACCTCTTTCATCGCCAAGTCTCAACATTACACCAAACCAACCTGAATTCTCCTCTGACCACGCGCTTCCTCCATACGATCTTCTGTACGCTTTGGTCGATCTATATTTCAAGCATGTCAATACCTGGTGTCCAATTCTGCACAGAAGATCAACTTTGGATGCACTTTTCGGACCCTCCACTTTGGACGAGGCCGACAAGATATTGCTCCACGCCATTGTTGCAACAACATTGAGATTCTCTACAGATCAACGCCTGACTGAGGATAGGCGTACCCATTACCATGACATATCCAAGCAGAAAGTACTGTTATATGGATTGGAGAATTCATCTGTGAAGGCGCTTCAGGCTTTGGTCATTCTTGCGCTGGATCTTGTGGGCAGCAGTAACGGTCCCCCAGGATGGAACCTGTTAGCTCTGATCACCCGTTCTGTTGTTCAATTGGGACTTGCAGTTGAGACCACATCTGTCTCAGTCTCTCCGAACTATCCTTCCATCTACACTCTTCGAGCCATGGTACTCCCGGAAGCAGATAACTTCATCGAGGAGGAATCAAGACGTCGTCTCTTTTGGATGGTCTACCTGCTTGACCGGTACGCAACAATTGCAACAGCATTCGAATTCGCACTCGACGAAAAGGAAATCGATCGAACCTTGCCTTGTCGAGATGATCTCTGGAACAAGAACCAGCCAGTACAAACCCGCTGGTTTCGAACATCCGAACGGACAGAATATGATATCGACAAACCCGAGAATCTAGGCACTTTCTCTTATTATATTGAAATCCTTGGAATCTTGTCGAGAATTCATAAATTCCTCAAGAAGCCAGTTGATATCAGTGCTCTCTCGGATGTCGAGCAGTGGCAAGGAGAATACAGAGAATTGGATAACATGCTTACGTCCTGGAAATTCGATCTTCCTGCTGATTATGGGAATATGGCGAAGCTGTTTCAACCAGGAGGGAACAAGTCGATAAATTGTGGTTGGGTCATGCTCCATGGTAAGTTACTAGACGTTATAAACGGCCATTACTGACATGTTTTACAGCCACATACCACACAACAGTCATCAGACTTCATTCCTCAGCCGCCTACCCAACAACCAGATCACCCATCTTCACGCCATCCTACAGTGCCAGTCAACGCTGCCACGGAGCTGTCGAAAACATTGCTGCTCTCGGCGAATTCGTCGTCCAGAATGGCATGCTCCCCAAACTCGGTCCCCCGTTCGCTTTTACCCTCTGGGTAGCAGCACGACTCCTCCTAGTCCACGGATCAACAATTGAACACAAGCTGAGTCCCCAAATCCAATTTTTCGTCGACACGCTCCGAGAAATGGGCCGATACTGGCTCGTCGCTGAGCGATACACCGCAATTCTACAGCGCGTACTTGACGAACACCGGGACTCAGAGCGCAGCGCTGGTACGAGCGGCGAACGCGTCACTCCCTCCTCGGTCAAAATACTAGCGGACATGAGACGCTGTGCTTATGACCTGGATTTCCTCATCTCGAGACAGCCCAAGCACATCGGCATGGTATCACGCATGCCTAGCGTCACACCCGCGAGGACACCCGCCCCCAACGAGCTGGAATACCTTGACGTCTTTGATTTCTTCAACGTGCCTAGACTGCCCGTTGCGCCTGGGGACATGGGCCACGTCTCTGGCAATGGCAATGGCAGCGTGGGGGATATGCATATCCCCGAGATGGGCAATGGGGCGAATGAGTTCAACATCACGAACTTCATGGTCGATGCTAATTCGGATTGGTTGTTCAAGAACCAGAGCTGAGAGGACGGGGGTTGGAAAACAGGTTTCACGAACAGGGAGGGAGGGAGTTTCGGTGAGAGATTGAGTGGGAAGTGGTCATTGTGCAGTAGCAATGACGGCGACAGCGACGACAGCAGGAGCAGATGCAGACTGGCATCTAAGCCTTTGGCTGGAAGTAACGCCGTGGGGTGGTGAGGATAAAGATAGAGAGGGAGAGAGGCTTAGGCGGCATGTTTGTCGTGCAAATGAAGCCGGGCGAGGCGAAGCGATGCAATTGCTCTTGATGAACTGGGCGTGTTTAGGCAGAGCTGGATCGTACTCGGCAACGATGGGATTGGGAATCTCTCCGGCCGAGAGATTCCAATATAGCATGGCTTGAAGTTGAGGAATGGGAAGGAGGGGAAAAAAGAAATGCAAGTAAGAAAAGGGAGAGGATGATGGAGATGGAGGAATAGGAGTAGAGGACAGAGGGGGCAGAGGGAATACGGTTTTCCTGTGAAACCACATCAGACCTTCGCATCTTCGCTTCGGTTCTTACTCGGCCTTGTTGATGTCGCTGCTGCAGGACGATGCGGCGTAAGACTTTGTACGACCTCACTGCGGCGCCCAGCTCGACTTTAGACTCGATGTTTGGATTTCAATGAGACCAAAGGGACCACCGTATTCGGGTTGATCTAATTGCAGAATAATACCGATATTCGAAAGCTGGGGGAAAATAGCAAGTAGGAGTATCGTATCATATCGTAGGGGCACGGTAGATAGAAGATGAAATGTACAGTACCATGAAAGGAAATATACGAAATGCGAAGTACGAAGCTCAATTGAGAAGTGGTTTTCTGGTTTTCTAGACCCTCTAGATGTAATGAATGTGAAATGAAATGAAATGTTGGTTGTGAAAGAGAGAACCCGAGGGTGGGGAGATGTATGGACAAGGTTACGCGTTATAGACGTCAACGTAGTATCGCCTCGTCGTTACCAGAATCGAAAATGTGGCTAGGTACAGTACCAATACCTTACTTCAACTCTAAGTCAAGCATATCCAACACAGGAAAGAAGGGGACAGGGTATAGGATTCGACAGCTCGTATCTGGGGACTCGCTCGTCACGGTGTGGTGACGTTGTCGAATCCAAACACAAACCCATGCTGGAATTATCGTGGAAGCAATGCATGGAAGCATGGAAGCAGATTAGAAACGAAGAAAGAGGACATGACTCCAACCCAAAAAGAATCAACCCAAGAACACCCGAGCCCAAGCATCACAGCGTGGAGAAAAGAGAAAAATAGCGGAGAATAGCAAGCGGAAACTCCATGCAAATCTAGAGTCTAGACCCTTCCATGATGCAGCTGAAAATGGAGCTGAAGGTTTAAAGCAAGGAAAAAAAGTATGTGGGATATATTAAATTTGACTTGCAGGTCTGTTTATGACGAGGGGTTTGATCTTCACCGGGGTGTTTGCTTTGTACTGGAGTGGAGTTGAAAGCTGTAGCTGTTGTTCAAGCCTCATCGGCCCAGAGTTTCCCCATTGTGATTAGACTCCGTATCTGCTGTGGCTGGCTCTTCTTTCTTAATGAGGTCCGTACTCAATCTTCAATAGTAAGAGTCAATACTAGCTCGCGCGGCACAATATAGAGGTCAGAGAAGGGAAGAAAGAGAAAGAGAAAGAGGATAGTCAAGTCAAGCCGAGAAGCCAGCCACATCGGGAACTTACAAGGGGATGATGGCTTAGGAAGTAAGTCAGAAGTTCCCCGGATCATCGTCGACTCCGAGTCGAGTCGCGTCGATAAGCAGTTGAAGCATACCTTAGAATGAGGCAGTAAGGATAGTGAGATGAGGATGAGGTGATGCCTGTGATATCAAAACTGCTGCCTGCCTGCCTGTCCTCGATGATGATACATGTAAGGTAAGGTAGGTAGGTGAGGCATGTATCGACTAAGGTCACGGCGAGCCCGAATGCCTCCTCTGCACGCTTGTCGCCGGTGGGAATCTCACCGCTGTCACTTTACCTTACCTTACCTTGCCTTACCTTATCCTACCCTACCCTACCGTCCCGTTCCAAACCATACCATATCGTCACCATCTCCGTCAGCGGGCAGACAACAGGAGAGAGCCACATCGAGGCGCAGTCCAGATCACGTTGCTTCCCTTCCCCTGTCCTGAGGAGCTAGACAGGGTGCGGCTGGCCGTCCATTGGCCGCCTTACGAACGTGCGTGACGCCAATCGAGCCGGGGGCTTTCAACGGGCCGGCCTAGCGCGAGGCTGTCTCTGTGGAGTTGAAGCCGGGACGGACTGGGATGTCGCAAGGCAGATTCGGGACTTCGAGGTGGAAAATGTCACTGATACGTCCTTGTACGACACTGGCGGTTGGGCGAGTGAGTGAGTGTGAGGCTATCGTGAACATCAGTTTTTTGACTACTGCACGTTTGTTTTGGTTAGGCACCGACCCGAAACTAAATTAAACACTGGGCAGGCATTAATCGAATCTTGGATACTGGATTGATTGATTCTCAGATCCATCTGCCAATCCGAACCTAATCTCTCACATCCTTACGCAAAAGATTCAGAGGCCGTATCTCAGCCTATGAACGTACGGAATGAGAGACATTTTTTATATCTTCATATAGTAGTGGTCGGTGCCAAGCCTAGTTCAAATTCTCTTGTCAATTTTGACGTTGGGATACCCTGCCGCTTTCATTGTTTCTCTGGATTTCAGACACTAGTTTTCCAATTGGATGGTTTAGGTCTTCTGACAATGATTTGATGATCGATGATTCAACGATGCATGTTAGATGACTCTACCTGCGTCGTCGCCGAGTCTGTAGATGATTAATTGTACCCGCGATTCAGATCGACAACTTCATGTCAAATCTCTAGATACCTTGTTTGGTGTGCGATTCGCATGGAAGGCCTGATCATTTTACGACGTTTAGTTCTAACCTGCCTGTGGCTGGTTAGGTGGAAATCAGAGACCCAGAAATCGAAACCCCACGTCCAATTGATTGATGCTGCTTCCGGCTGTTACTATTCTTTCTCTCTCTCTCTCTGAGATGACTCCAATGTTACCAATTCCTCAATTGACTTCTCTCACTCACCGAATTTGGCGCACATATCGGCGTCCTAACTGGGTCAATTAGACGCAAGAGGAAGCAAGTGTTTCATCACCCAGTCCAGCTGAAGAAGCACAAGAATGGAGTCATCCATCTCCTGACTGCATGGCCCTCCCTCTGCCTCTCTGGCTTTCTTCAGGACTCTTGGACCAGGCTGCGAACAATTCCATCCCTCTCCATCCCATGCAAATGCAGTGCAGTGCAGTGCAGAGCAGAGACAGAGACAGAGCAAGCAGGTGGAGAAGAAAAGTATCGCAAACCGCAACCTTAGGCACCAGCTTAAGGACCAGGACCAGGACTCCCAAAGGTAGGGACGCCGTGGCGAATCCATTGGTGCAAATACGGCTGAAAATGCGGCCTCGAGGGAAATCTCCGATTGAGTGAGTGTTCCATCATCTCATGCACCATGCTTCCCTCCCAATGATGGTCGCACAACCCGCGCCGGTCTCCTGGCTGGGACGAGGGAGCGGCTGTCATTTGTCCGGTACTTGGACGCAACGGCTGTCGACGCTGACCGGATTCGTTCGACCGTTTTCCCACGAGAGGGGGATGATTCTCGCGAACGCACAGCCCCTGTAGATGCGATCACCAATTGCAGGGGAGGGACGTTGACAAGTTCGTTGAGTCGTTGACAAGGCCAAGGCTGTCGATGAGATTTACAGGGGAGGGAATGGGAA
>JAFJYG010000106.1:0-88090 GCA_017366145.1 Cadophora sp. M221 | reverse complement strand
CCCCCCCCCTCTCCCCTTCAATGAGAAATCAATGAGAAGGTTGGTTAGGTGGGGGGATGGAATTGACAGCATCACAAATCTCCAACAACTCCCCCCCATCTATCTCATCGAACGACAAACAACAGCAACGACAACAATAACGATAATCCCATTCACAACCACACTCAAAAAAATCAAAGTCAAATCAAAGTCTCAGAACTCTCCACTTATGTTTTCAAATCAAAAGAATTTCCCATTTTAATAATCTTATTTATACACAAAGCTTCACCACGCTTTCTCCCTCTCTTCTCTTTCTTTCTTTTCCACCCCTCTCTTTCTCTCTCATATACTTCCCATCTATCCTATAACAACAACAGCAGTAAAAGCAACAAGACAGTCAGGCACACATGCTCGATCCACCAATAACAAGATAGAGAGCACGGTGCCATAGCAGAACCACCACCACTAAAAACAATGAAATATGCATGCATGAATATGCTTCCTTCCCCTTCCTCTCAATCTCCCTCTCCAAAACAATAACAACAGAAGTACCAGCAGAGAGCAACAATAAAAAACCAATCATATTTGTCATCCTCATCCATACCATCCAAAGAGCCAACCTCTCCAAAAAAAAAAAAGAACCCTAAAACACACCACAAGAACCCGACCCAAAATCCAAAAAGACCAGCCGGCCCGGCCAGCCACGCTAGTATCATAACCTCATGAAAGAATCCCCGGTATCTCCCGAACCACCATCCAATCCAGCCCTATCTTCCCTACATGCCATGCCAAACAAAAGAAATGGCAAGAAGCTGTGACTCCAATCCATGATCTTGAAATCAGGACCCGAGCAATGTGCAATGAGAATAAACACAAGCGCAAGGCTATGCAATAAAACGAAGAAGAATTCCATACAAGAAAGGTTTGTACGAAAACAATGATCTATTTTCCCCCTAAAGACCGTTGCACCAAACGAAGCGAAGCACAAATCAAATCTCAAAGATAACAGTCGAGGTGATGTTATATCGGTTGCTGCATCATCTGGTGAGAGATGAGTTGACTGGGAGCAGCCATGCCGGAATTTGACATTGGCATGGACATTCCCATTTGGGCGTGCATGCTACCGAAACCTTGGCTCATGCTTGATGGGAGGTATCCGTTCTCGGAGTTGGGGGAGGCTTCTTCAAGAGAACCAAGGTGATCTTCGCCTTCGTAGTCTTCTTCTTCGCCAGAGTAACTACCATATGGACCCTCAGAGCCATCACTACGGTCGTGGGTACGACGATGTCTGAGAAGCGAATGTTAGTAAACTGCGGTTAAGGAGGGGGTATCATGTGTAGTGATGTGTAGTGTAAAGGACGTACTGTGCTAGGTTGTCTGATCGGGAGAATGCCTTGTTACAATGGGGGCAAATGTAGGGTCTTTCTTGGGTATGTGTTCTCACGTGTCTGGAGGGGAGTATGTCAGCGGCCTGATGTGACAGCCGGTCCGTAAATAATGAAAAATGTAAACCATACCTTTTGAGATGCTCTAAACGCTTGAAGAGACGACCGCAGGTGGGGATTGGGCAAGAGTGGGACTTTTGAGGGTAGGGGCCAAGTTCCATCATGGTGGCACTCCGAGCTCTTCGGACGACACCATTTGGTCCTTGCATCTGTCTTCTTTGGGGAGAATCATGGATTGAACCTTCACCTGAAAGCTCTTCATTGGACAAGTGACCGTAGTCGTTGTGTTGGAGAGCCATCGGGTTCATGGCAGGGCTATCTTCGACAGTGGAGAGGGGAGTTCCGTGTCTTGACATGTCGATGAGATCTTTGTGTTGTTGAGCAAGTTGATGCATGCCGTTGCTGTAGCTGAGCCCAGGGGGAGAGTTGTTTCCAGACTCATCACCCTCAGCAACAGGTCCAACCGACGTAGAGACAGACCGTCTCAGATCTGATGGTCGGTGGGCGGTGTGGGGTTGTTGTTGTCCAGCAGAAGCAGTGACCATTGCAGCAACTCCGGGAGGAATCGACGAACGGCGCCTTCTTTGCTTGTAGGTGGGGGATCCCTCAATGACGGAGTAGACATTGTTGGCACCATATCCACGAGTGGCATGGGAGAACTGTGGGCCAGAGAGGTTTGAAGGTGGCAGTTGCATTATACCGTGAAGACCATTGACACCACCCATGTGGTCTGGGATAGCTGTGTAGAGGCCAGTCTCCTCGTTTGCAATGTAGGCAGGCTCAGCACCCATTCCCAGGGCTTGTTGAGGTGGTGTGATTGGCTCAAAGGAAATTCCGCGATTGCTGTAGTCCTCGTAGTGAGAAGATACAAACGAAGGAGCGGGCGAGTACTCAAGACCGTATGCAGGCATGGAAGCGTGGCGTTGATGTGTTTGAGAAATGGGGACACCATTCTGGTTGTATTGAACTCGTCCGAAATCCGCTTCTCTCTTGACCATCTGTTGAGGTACGTGCTGTTGTCCCATTGCCATTTGTTGGTATGCAGCCATTGGGTTCATCTCCTCAGGCATCGCCATCGTTTGAGGAATCATCTGTGGAGGTGGCATAGAATCGATTGCTCGCATGACAGGTGAGGTTGATTGCGACTGTGATTGAGAGTATGATGGCTGTTGTGCGGAGAATGAGGAAGAGTTGGCTTGTTGGGCTTTGGTGAGTTGCTCGAAGAGGGATTGGGAGGAATCGAACTCGAAAGAAAGAGCGGGTTCGTTGACAGCGACAGTTGTGGCCTCCTGTCCCATCTTCTCCCTCTTGAGGTCGCGTTCGAGAGCATCGAGGAAGAGTCTGTCGTGTGGTACGCTGTACCAGTAGAAAACCTTCTGCTTCTTCTGTGTCCGGATACAGTTGTTCTTGTACAGGAAATCGAGGAAGCCACTCTTCGGCTCTTCGAGGGAGGCATCTGTGCCGGACTTGAGGTTTCGGAGATCGGAAAAGATACCCTCCTCAAACTTCTTCGAGTTCTTCACTGGTCGTCCAAAGGCTTGAAATCTGAAGGAAAGGCATCGAACAATGTCGGTACCGGAAATGTGAAAGAGATTGTTCCTGCAGAGGTTAGTCCTTGTTCTTCCCCGACCATAGATAGACATACCATAACACGCAGGAAACGTATTCGCCAGTAGGTAAAAGAAATCGTCGGATATACTGATCCGGTGTCCAGTCAACGGGAGCAGATATTAAAAAGTATTTTACTGTTTCTGTTAGCCATTGTCTTCTTGCAGACGGCGGTCGCGGCGATACGTACGGTTGTCGACTTGTTGCAGAGCGACCTGGGCGTCTTGTGGGAGAGATTGTTGGGCTTCACTGCTCAACATGAAGGTTTCCGGCTTCTGTGGTGGTGCCATCGTCGCATGATGCTGCGAATACATCATATGCGCCATTCGAAAGACGTCGAAACAACGACCCTACAGAGTTGATAATATGACAATCGCGTCAAGAGGGGCGTATTGAAACGGCGCCAATGTCGTGATGCGGAGGGAGGGCTGGTCAACGATTGTTGGGATGCTCTTATCAGCGACGTCGATGAAGCAGTAGTGGCTGGAGATGGAGATCCGCTCGAAGGAAGAGGGACAGACGAGACGACACGACAAGATGAAGCGAGCGTTGCGATGGCAGGCAAGAAGGCGAGAGTGATTTTCTGGATTTGTTTGGAAGGAGCCTGCTCCGATCAGAAATGCAGCAGATGGGCAGACAGATGGAACGGTTGATGTTCGAGGAGTTTCGAGGCCAGCAAGAACTCGACTCGGAAGGAGAAAA
Source organism: Cadophora sp. M221 (assembly GCA_017366145.1). Classification (NCBI taxonomy): domain Eukaryota; kingdom Fungi; phylum Ascomycota; class Leotiomycetes; order Helotiales; family Ploettnerulaceae; genus Cadophora; species Cadophora sp. M221. Next base: position 84,356 of record JAFJYG010000106.1, on the reverse strand, counting down.
AACCGGCTCGACGGTGGTAATTATTAGAGAAGAGAAGGACCCGATCGAAGATTGATTGTCGCTGGCGAACACGGCAATACCTGACAGACAGACGGTATTGTACGTTTGATAGCCGTGATCGGTGTCGGGGGATATGAGGGCTGACGAGCTTCGAGCTGGGCGGGTGAAGGTGAAGCTTTCGAGGTACGGACCTGCGACAAGAAAGAGAGCGTAAATTCCAAGTGTGAGAAGTGTTTGGGAAAGCGGAACCAGGAGATTATGAGGACAGCGGAGGACAGGAGTGAGCGCTGGCGCGGGTCGCTGATATGGCCGGAGGAGAGCAGGGAAGGGGGAACGAGGGTTCAGGGTGGATGGATGGTGGGTGAGGACGGACAAGGATGTGGGAGGAAGGGTGGGCAAGGGCGAGCGAGCGAGCAAGCGGGCCAGGGGATTTGAATTCGCAGGGGGAAGAGAGAAGAGGAGGCCAGGGTGAGCAGCGACAGGGAGGGATTGAGTGAGTGAGTGAGTGAGGATGAGGATGGGGAAAATGATGGGCGGCCTGGGTTGCGGATTGCGCTGGGTAGAGTAAAGTACGGAAAAGTGGTGGAAGGAGGTGCTTGATATTTGGTGGGAGCTGGTGGTGGTTATGCTGCTGGTTCTGCTGCTGGTTCTACTGCTGCTACTGCTGGCTGGTGAGGAAGAAAAGGCGAGAGGGAGAAAGCGTGGATTCCTTCCGTCGTGAGAAGCAAGCAAGCAAGCAGAGCAGAACAGAGCAGAGGAGAGGGCAAGAAGACAAGACAGGGAAGCCAGTCCAGGATAAAGTCCCTGCCCCTGGGGCAGACCTGGCAATTCCCTGTTCACAGGTGGTCCGAGACGCCCTGAGCTAGGCGCCTTTAGGGGTAAAGACCGTGGGACATGGACTGGACATGGACTGGACTGGACTGCAGAGGTGGAGGGAGGGATGCCACGGGCCTGTGGACGATGTGCACAAATCTCGCGAGTCGATGAGTTGGGAGTCAGTTGAACAGGGAGCGGGAGTGGGATGGATGGGATGTGTTGTTGATGCGGATGGGATAGGATGGGATGGATGTGGAATGGTGGATATAAGCTGATGTAGGGAAAAGGAGAGAGACAGAGAGACTTAAACCAAGGGAGTGACTCTTTGAAGGTACTGCAGGGAGAAGAAGAAGAGAAGACTTTGATAGAAAGTAGGTAGGTGCACCTCCATCGGCCGGCCGAACAAATGAACGTGAGCCAGCCAGCAATAGCAAGACTCCGAAAGGGGAACACTGAGCAGGACAACAGCATCAACAGAGAACGTGCACTGCAGATGATGTTTGGTTTATTACGAATTGGTCAGCCAGCTAGAACACCGACTGACCCAACCGACCCGAGAGCAGAGCTCAAAGCAGAAGAGAGAGGGAGAGGACCCGCTCGAGTGAGGATCCTCTTCGGGAATAATCAATTAAACATAAAGATAAAGACAACTGCAAGTCAGTAGTGTAGAGTAGTCACTCTTGTCTTGTCTTGCTTGCTTGGTGGGTTTAGACAAGGCAGTTGTGGCAGTTGTAGAGAAGCATGTCTCGTCTTACTTGCTGGCAGAGGATACCTAGACAGCATCGCATAAAGACTTTAATCGATCAGTTCATAATCCCAACCCACAATCCAATCGCAATCCAGCAAGTTAATCATTCCGGTGCTCATTCATCAGCAGTATCAATTGGACAGTCATTCAATCCTTTCTTGCCAATTACAATCCAGAAGGTAAGACAGCCAGCCATAACATCATGCACCGCGCGGACTGGCTTGCAAAGTGATCAAAGCCGATGAGGGGAGTGCAGGTGAGTGCAGGATGCCAGGAACGCAGAGCAGAGCAAAGACGGACAGGAGGCTTGAACTGGCTTGCTCGAATGAACTGACAGCAAAAAGCACCGCCAAGCTCACCCATCTCTCCTTCCCCCCAATCGACTTCATCTCTTTCCCCATAAGACTCTAAATAAGCTCATCCCACTCCCCTTCTGCTCTCTCTACTCGCCATCCTCTCGCTCTCCCTCATCCAGTCCTCCCCTCCCTTCATCCTTCTCCATCTCAGCGTCTGTCTTCCTCTTAAAAAAGAACACCCATCATCCATCCATCCAAGCACAGCAAACCACAGCAGCACCAGCACCAAAATAAAGCCGAACTGAGTCCAGGTCTCTCTCACCCCTGTCTCTCAGTGCAGGTAGGTTTGAGACACGCACCCTCCACCAATCAGTCCCTCCCCTCCCCCATGGCCAACCCCCAGTCAACAAGAAAATTACGAAACACGCGCCCAAAAGCAACACTGCCCCCCGCCAGTCTCCGACCACCAACCAACCAACCAACCAACCAGTTCAGTCCGAGGCATGCCAGGCCAGCCAGGCCCGACCAGACCAGACCAGGAGCCACAGGCCGCCGTTCACTAAAATACATCCTCAAACACCACGCTAGTCGTGACAGCTGGCTGGTTTGTTACCCCTGAAACTACACAGCCAGACAGTAGCAGAACCGATGAACGAAAGAAACGAAACGGCGAGTCGGCTTGCACTGCACCTGGCCGGATGAAGAACTAGCTCTCTCTCTCTCTCTGGGTAGGTGGATTTGATCGATCGATTTGATTGATTCTCTTTAGGTAAGGATTCTGACCTGACCTAACCTGGCAGGCATGCATGGGCTCGGCTTGACGAAGTCGGAATTTGAAGGTGGATACGGCAAGTAAATTTAATTTTGATGTGGATATGATGGCAGTGGCAGCGGCAGAGGGGAGAAAGCAGCGACCAAGCACTGCACAGCAAGAGAAACAAGACAGATGAAGATCATGATGGGGAAATATATATTAAATACATGACCATGATGATGCGATGCGATGCGAGATGGGGAATTTAATATATTAAAGATAGATAGAGAGATACTGTAGATGGATAAGAAGGGAAGGGCTGAAGTCTTGGTCTTGGTTGCGATATGCAGCACCGACTGGAGGGATAACTCATCTATCTCATTAAGTTATGCCAACAGGATTTATGAAAAATTAACTTTCACACCACCACCCGCATCCCATTCCATCCCGACTTCACTTCCTTCCAACTCAAGCAGGTACGGGGATCCACCCCCTCTGCTCCCCCTCTCCGATGCATCTCGCCTCTCCCATCTCCGAACATCCTTACAAAGACAGACAGATACCGAATAGAATCTTCTCCCTTGGTTCTAGAATATTGCATACGATACGATACAGAAGTGCAAAATGCCAGGCAGGCAGGCACCCACAGCAAGATATACTTTCAAATTCCCATCGAGATCGAGGGGGGAGAAGAACTAGCTGAAGTAGCAGTAGTAGCACAGACCAAGCGGATGCAGATGCAGATGCCAGTCCGAGATACCTACAGTACTGTACCATTATTGCCACTCTATTATCAAAAGAAGGAAGAAAGGGGAAAGGAAAGAGGAGAAACAAATGGCCCGAATAGAATCCCCTTTCTACTGTAGACCGTACACACACACATACACAACCCCACTCTTTCCGTTAATGTAGACAGTCAGAGACATGTTCTATCTATCTCATTTGTATCCCGTCCCGTCCTCCCAATCCCTCGGTACGCCGTACGGTATCACGAACACAGAGATATTGAAAAAAGAAAAAAATTTAGATTCGAATTTTGATACCTCGCAGGCCTCACTCCTCGAGCACAGAATATGTAAACCATAGAATCGGAATCTGTTCGCCGACTTCCTTAAATTCTATTTAATAACAATATCACTGTATCCCCCAGATTAATATACCTATCCCAACCCCCATCGTACATACGCCCTACAATATCGCCGTTCCTGCATCCTCTCCCCTTCCCTTCCACCAACCCCCCATCCCATCCCTAACTCAATTAATAAAATAATACGATACGTAAAAACCATTCCCCCGTGCCCAAAAGACACACCACCACCACTAATTCGCCAATTCGCCACTCACTCCCTACCTTACCTTACTAACTTGACTTCCATATGCAGTATTGACTCGTGCATCGTGGCGGACGCTGGGCTTTGACTCTGCAAATACGGTACAATACGCCACACACATGCGTACAGTACAGTCAGTCCATCACGGAACGCCTATTTCAGCCACGGAGGGGAGAGGAACGGGGATAGGTATGGGACCAAGCGAGGGGTCAGGTCACAATGTAAGGTATGGAGGGGAGAGGGAAGTGAAGGGACGTTTAGTGAGGGAGGGGCAAATATTCGTAACTCAATCTCATTATTGGATTTGGATTTGGATTTATGGAAGGCTAACTGAGTACTTATTAACTAACACGAAGTAAATTATGACCGTCAAGAATTGAGATTCTTCCTTCCTCCCCCATCTAATCAAATCACAAGATCCTGTCTTTCGTACCTACTGTACCAAGGCGTTTATTGATCACCAACACACACAACTCCTCCTCCTCTCCTGAACAAAAATCTACGGTACGGTAGATCTAGATCTAGATCCAGATTCCAATTGACGTCCTCGATACAATTCAACCCATAAGATCCACGCCATATAACCTAACGTAACCAAGGACATCCCATCAATTCTTCAATGCCATCTACCCATCCCAGCTCTTAGAGGAAGAAAAAGCGGCGGGCGATCCGCGCGTGTGTTAAGCACGAGGATTATGCTTTATGGCTGGGTTGATGACTTGCCTTGCCTCACCTGTGGTACTTGCTTCCATGGACAGAAAAGAACAACCGAGAAGTTCAAGATGAAGGGTAGGATATGAGCTGAATAAATGGATTTGTTATTAAAAGTATAACCACCATACACAACCCGTCCTTTCCTAACCTCACTTTCACAAAAAGCAAAAGGTAAAAGTAAAAGAAAACAAATAACCCAACTATCACCTATCAAAAAGGCATCCCACCTCACATCACATCCGCAATTCATTCTAAGGTCCGATATCAAATCCTATCCTATCCTCCCATTACCTCCACCTCCACCCACCCACTCACCGCAAAGACAAGTAGAGCAAAGCAATCAACATGAAACTCGCCTCCAGAACCCCTCACTTCCTCTCGGCTCGCTTCAGATTCCTCCTCCCTCCCTACCAGCCACACACCACACCACCACCACCGTTCATTCGCAATACTGGCTGGCTGGCTGGCTTGCATATCAATGCATACGGATGCAATATGCAGCCAAGATCCCATCCCATTATCCTCCGTCCTCCGTACATCCAATAAGGAAGCTAGAATACAAGGAAAGAAGGGGGAGGAGTGATAGAGAGGAAGGGAAGGTGTACACGAGAGATGTGCGGATTCCCTGAGGTTGCTCTTCTTTTCTGCCTTGGCTTGGTATCGTACTAGGGGAGGGATAGAGAGAGGGAGAGGAAGAGGAGGGATAAGGCGGTAAAGTAAACACCACACCTCAACTAACCCCTCAACTCCGTGAAATCCATGATGTGTTCGTCACGTCACGTCACATCACATCACATATTCATGCGCAGGAGGTATGCCCATGATTTGACTACGATTACGACTATCACGCAAAACTCAGATTCCGCTCGATTACTTAGATAGATCGCACTAGGTCTCCCTGGGGAGAGATCTCTCTCTCGATCTTTTGGGTTGAATCGCGGATATACTGTATTGTACAGTAGAGTAATCGTGAAGGGGTTGGAGTTGGTACGATTAGTATAGTTAGGTTGGTACCTGGAAACACTGACAGCGCAGATATCGATGCGATTCAGATGATTGTGAATCAGGTACCTATGTACGGACCGTCTTGTGGACATGACATTGACATTGACCACTGCATTGCTTTTTAGTCATGGCTTACATACCATACCAGTCAGGTACGCACTGTACTATTCCTCGCAAGACGTCCATTCGAACAGTGCGAAGTGAGTGGGGAGGCAGAGTAATCCTCTCTGCCCCTTTACGCAGTACCTAGGTAGTCACGGTGCATGAAAGTGCATCTTCAATGGCGTAAGCCTCCAAAGGAGATCTCCCACCTATCATGACCTCACTGTGCTGAAACTTTCCATCTCACAGGCTGAATTCAATTCAATTCATCACCCATCATCCATCACTATCCCACAGGCCTCATAGCTCCGCTTCATACCGTAAAGCTCAAGGTACCTCCGTAAGGAAAAACGTGACGACTCAACTGTATGCACGGACAGCCACCCAGGTGCAGATGCAGGCACAGGCAGGGCACACCCCGTACCTGTTTGATCAGCGACCTGAAACCGGCAACATGCAGAGCGTACAGGAACCAGGCCTCCCTCCCTCCTCCGTAAAAAGAAAGAAAAGAAAATAACCCGAAGAGACGCCATCCTCCTCCGTACCGTAAATTTACAAGGCATCAGATCACTCCCTGCGAACAACGTGAAGAGCGAGGAATGCCTACAAGGTCTCTCCTTGAGCGGAGGAGGCGGGGAGGGAAGGGTAAAAAAGATCAAAGATCCTAGAATACTGTATCGTGATGAAGATGCGTGATCGTCCCGCTGATAAGGCAGGGGGTTCCCGAGGGGTTCGCTTCTAGGGTAGGTAGGGTATGGAAAGGAAAGATGACTTGACTTTGATTTGGGGGCTTTTTGACTTTTTGGAGATGGGGAGTTGGTGATGCTGATGGTATGCTCATGTAATAAATTGACTTCCATATATGATGGCGATTTGATGAGGTAGGGTAGGTAGGTGATACTTTTACGCATCATGTGGCAATATGTAAATTTACCTTGAAAGATACTAACTACCATACTACATGTATCTTATTCATTCGATTTCCAGCACATCACTTGTAACTAACTACTTCTCATTATTAATAAGCCCTTACAAAGTTACCTTGTACCGTCCCACAAGCACAACATCCATCTCTTTCCTCGAGTCCCTCGCACAATGCGGCTAAACCCCCAGCAAATTCAAGAAAATACAAAGACAAATGCAAATTCAAGATTACCCAGAACCGCCCGCTGAACAAGCCAAAGCACAAAGAATAAAGTACATACTCGTAAGGGGTACAGCATAACCTGTAATTCTCCGATCCCGAACGATGCTATTTCTGGGAATTCTTCGCGGTACGAGTACCTTACCTACCGTACCTGTAGCTACTGTATGGGGAAGAGAAAAGAGGTTGGACAAGTGAGATGTGGATGAGGTCTAGAAGTGTCGGGAAGACAAGATCATCTTATCCGAGCGTGACGCTTCCTTTCTCACCGCCGAAAGCAAGTCAAGTCAAGTCAAGTCAAGTCAACTCAGCTCAGCTAATCCTTCCTCTCTCTCCTCGAACCCACAAACATCAACACCGACCAATCAACATCTCCCAATTAGAACTCTCAAGACTCGACTCGGGAAGCAAACACCACCCCTCCTCTCTACTCTCCACCTCCAGCCACCTCATAAACACCACAGCCAAGATATTTGTCCCTCGCACCAAATAAGAGACAAGGTACAGGACAAGCTCGAAAGGTATTTCCGTACCACCAGCAAACGACTGGCCCACACCAACGCATCAGATCCTCGCTTCCGCACATCCCGTACCTTGCCCATGCACGCACTCAGCTGAAACAACGAACTCATCCAGCCCTCTCATTCGTCCGCGCCAGAAGCTGCATGTCATGTTCAACCTCAACCGCTCGAGCGAGCCAGCGCCTCCTAAAATAGCTTCAAACACCCGCCGGGCATACATGAGGTGCTGTGCACACACACACATCTCATCTGGTATACAGTACGCTTAGGTTAGGATGCCTAGGTCTGGTTAGGTCTGGTCAGAATTTTGGGTTGCTTGTAAGGCGACCTGACGACCTCGGAGGAGACCAGAAGGTTGGGTATGTATGCGAGCAAGCTTAATTCCTGTGGCTGTGATAGATGGTGGATGGATTGATAGGTGAGTGAAAGCCGAAAGGATGGAGGGGAGGAGAAGCGAGGCGTGACTTGGATTGATGGATGCAGGTCGGTCGGCGTACCGCTGGCTCTAATTCGAGATCGGAAGGTATCTGATCCTTCCATCATCCTTCCTTCTTCCCCGGTGCGATTCCGTACCTGACCTGACCTACCGGCTTGAAAAATTGCTGACTGACTAACTGACTGGCCGACCAAGTGGCTGACTTGACTTGACTTACAGAGAAAGAGAAAGAGGCGGCGGATGCGATGACCCTAGCGTTTAGATAATTTCCTTTCATGCCGGCTGGCTGGCTTCACTGGTGATGTCTCTCTCTTTCTTCAGCAAGCAACTGCAGCATCTCAAACATTCTGTTCTACATACCGTCCCGACTATACTAAACATTCTATTTCTGTCTGTCTCTTTTTCGTGGGGTTGATCAGATCCACCACAGCAGGAAATTCTTCAAAGCATCCAGCTAACTTGACGCCCGTGATCTGAGTAGTTCATTGTCGGTGTCGGTGTCTGACTCTGTACAATCCAGTTTCCTCACCGCCGTTGCCGACGATGTCAAGATATCCATTCATTCGTTGAGTCGTTCGTTCAGACTTCAAAAAAAGTGCAAGTCAGTGCTGGCAGGCCTCCAGGTAAAGCGAGGCCAACCCCTCCATGCCATGCCGCCTCTCCTCATCCGTCCTCAGTCCACAGACCCACACCGCACAGGCTGAAACATGACACTTTGATTCTGTTCTTCTCTTCTCGTGCCTCTCTTCTTGACTAGCGGTCTTTCTTCCATCTTTTCATGTCCACCTGGGCATGACTTTTCCTAAGAACGTCAGTCAGTGCGCACACTTCCCGTCAAAGCACACAGTCTAAATATCCCATTCAAGACTACCATACCCTGTCGACCTCCACATCTAGACAGATGGCCGGCCGGTCCATACTCAGAAGCGGAAAGCGCAGAAGAGGAAGATCGACACTCCGTTTCTAGAGCATGAATCAAGAGAAGCTGAATGAACTACGCTAGGCTAGACTAGACTGCTCTGAGCCGCCTTCACGTCCATCACATCACATCACATCCATCACTCCCTAGCACTTGCCGGCATAGAAACAAGGTACAGAAAGCAGGATCTTAAGCGAGGATGATGTTCCGCATACTCTGAAACCAGCTACAAAGTTCTAGCTTTCCCACATCCCAGTTTCACTTTTTTTTCTTCGCCTTCTCACCAGTTAGAGTAAAGTGCAGTCACAGTCAGTACTGTACAAGTCAAAGGTACCGAACCCACAGCTAAGGTAAAGTTTCTAAGTTCAACATAGAGTTCAAGATGTGCAGAGGCAAGTTCCAGGTCCGATGAGTAGACCTCAAACATTCGATCACCACGTTTCACATTCTTCGATCTCTGGGTCAGTCGCCCTAACCCGTCCATCTATCCATGCATGCATCTGTCTACAGTGTCTAGCCATCATCCCACCGTGGATCTTTCTATTTCCAGAGCAAGTGTTTCTCGCATCATCCCTGAACATGCAATGTCGGTCTATGTTTTGCTTTGCCTTGCTCTGCTCTACTCAACCATGATTACCATTCCTTCCGAGCACGACGTAGACTCGAGAGTTGCATTCAGGATCCCCATGGCTTGCGAGGTCGGTGATCACCAAAGGAGGAGACAAACTGCGTGATGTACCCATGGGTTCACTTTTTTCTCTCCGGATGGCAAGGCAAGGTAAGCAGAGCGAGCAAGTAACTCGCCTCTTCTTACCCTGCCTCACCACACCCTTCGCCATTCACTCTTCTTGTTCCTCTCCTTCGGGCTTTGAAATTTCATGCCTTGACTTTCCCATTCCTTGTCTCCTCGTACCTCACCTCCCCTCTGGCTGGCTTAAACCCTTACCAAGAGCTGAGCGGAACGGAGAGGTACTTCCTGAGCACTGAGCACACTGAGCACTGAACTCACCATGCTCAAAGCACTGCACCCAAGGCAGGCAGGCAGGCGTTCGGACATCTCTCTTCTCCATCTTCCATGATCCAGAAATGAGAAATCCCGCTAGAACCTGAAACTGCACAGCAAAGCACAGAACTTCCCATCAAAGCCCATCAGAGCCCGCTTGCACGCCGCCGCCACCACCACTTGAGTACCGCAGCACCCTCTCCACATCTAGGCTACTCTACGCTACGCTACTCAGACGAGAAGGACTTTTCCATGTTCGTTAGCTTGTGCATATGCGTGTCTCTGCTGGTGAGTGGCGGTGGCTGGAGGCGGTCTACCTTGTCAAACGAGATGGGATGGGAGCGAGGTGAAGATGGACAATATGTGATGTGGATGTGGGCGTGGATGTGGACGTGTGGGTTTGTTTTGAGAGTCTGCGGCGAGGCGAGAGAGGGGGAAGGAAAAGAGAGATCTTGTTGCATGTCGTAGGCGATGCATCTAGATTGCACAGCAGCTAGGTACAGTATAGGTAGATGAGAAAGCGGGGGAGGGGAGGTTTATGCATGACAGGCATCTATTTCATATATCTATGTATTTTTCTATACAGGGGATTCTTACGAATTTCCTTGGTGTTAATATGTTTAGTTTTAATATTTGTAAATAAACTCATACCTATGTTTCTTGGTATGGTTTTAAAAGATAAATGTAAACCTCATTCTTCCCTCCCTCCATCTGGGTGTGCGAGAAATACTCATACATCACGTGCATTCCAACCAATGTCAACAACCCCCTTCCTTCCTCCCCAATATTTCCAGAAATTAGTTCGTTCATATGCACTCCCAATCCCTCAACCTCCTTGACCTCACCTCATCTCCCACCCCACAAACCTATAAAGCCGCCCCCAAGCCCACAATCTATCATTCTCACCATCCCGCGACAATGGCTACAAGACTGATTGATCTATGGGATGGGGCCTCTCAGGTGTAAAGACGCCTGTCCTGTACGTACCGACAGCTCGTATTGATGACTATCTATTACTTACTAGTGAAATGACAATTATCTGATCCCATAACGCATGCAAAGATAGATGGTATTGCTGGGATATAAAAAGGCCCGTGTTAGAATAGGGTAGACCTCAGAACGGTTTAATCCAGAATGCTCTCTCTTTCTTTCTAAGACTGGGTGGTGTCTGGATGGAGGAAAATGTCGTATGCGCTGTACACAACTTACTTCAACTGAGTAAAATTCAAAATTTATCCAGACGTTGTAATTGTGCGTTCATCGACTTAAGAGTTGCAGATGGGTGGATGTTTGTTGTCAATTATTGACTCTCGCTTAAATGTTTGTTGTCGATTTCGCGATTTTCTTCGACTACTTATCTAAAACAAATACCGTCACGCTTGCTCATTCACTCCAAGGATCCATTTAATAGCGAAAAAATATATCGAAATAAGAGAGCCAGACGATTCTGGAAGCTTGTTATGGAGCGGAACAGCTGTAGCCTTGATGTTTAGGCCATCTAGCCACATTCTTGGTTTTGAAATTCTGCATTGTTGCTAGGTTGAGAAGATGGTGGGGTCGGCGGAAGGGGGTCTTTATATTAGAAATTCTGAGAGTGGGGCTGGTATTGAACAGAGAGGCTTTGGTGATTGGGATATTCAACTCAAGAGGGAACACTCTCGACCAGGCGGGGAATTGCTCCATATAGGCAAACTTCAAGGATGCGGTCACAGAGCAGGAGAAGCCAAGACGGCCTACCTAAGACTGCCTTCAATTTTTGAATTAGAATAGCCTCATATCTGTTATCATGAAAGGCCGTACATCTCTAGAAACGAGTCCACAGAAAACTGGAGCAAAGGCAAAGCGATAAGAGCAAGTATATAGGATCTTTTCACTTCAAGCTATCAAGTCGCCGGCTAGCTGAGAAACTTACTACTTGTAAGTCTATGTGAATGGAAGTTTCAAGCATGTCCTAACAGGTGAAGGAAGATGGAGGAAATGCGAAGTTGCTGATTTTGATGCTGGTGATCTTCACTCGCTCGCATCTACACAACGGAAGGATCTTCTTTGACTTCACATACATTGGTACTTTCAGTAGAGATATCTAAAGGTCAAATCACCAATTTGACTCTTGGATATAGTGTGTAACTTCGGATCAAAACACTATCGCATTGCTCTAGAAACTCTCGAGAGGCTCTCTCATAAACGACCCCCTATTTTTTTAGTCGCATGTGACGCACAGTCTAGGTAACAAGATGGACATAGAGCGAGGATGGAATATGAGAAGAACTCACAATTTGCAACTGACTGAAATGATTTTGATTTGGAATCATAAGGTCTGTCGTCAGCATTGAATTGACCTGGAAGTACCCCGCATATTTTGTCAACTGCAAATTCAAGCAAGTCATCCACTTCGTTAGACCCCGGGCAAACCTCCTCCCCCACCCAATTCACGATCTGGTGTGACAGAACAGAAAAAAAGAAAAAGAAAAAGAGAACAAAGTAAAATCTTACTGTCGGCGAACAGAAAATCTTGAAGAAGTTTCCCGGCCGCTCGATGAAAAATATCTATCGCTAGTCAGGAATTAGCGTCTTGGAGCGGTGGGTAAAGAAAGAGTCATCTCATTCGGAATTTGTAATCAGACAGATGCTGCTCCATCTCAAAATCAAATTTCAATCATCTTCATCTGAAATTCTTCTATTTCAATTTATTATTAGCCAGTCCTCATCAGCTCTGTTTGAAAGCCATTGCGCATAGCATTTTCAAGATTGAGGACCCCATCAAAAGTGGGGGAAGAGCAAAATTCTAGAAATCACAACACTGACTCAAAATGGCAACAAACTCCACCGAAACCATCACTCTCACTCCCCTAACTCCCTCCCATCCCGCCTCAGAATCGACACAGGAACTCTCCCCTCAAAACCCCAACCAAGACCAGTCCTCGAACTTCGACCCCGCCGCCGACGCCATCATCGCCGAGTCCCGCCTCGCCGACGCGCAAGTCCCAGACGGCGGGTACGGCTGGGTCGTGATATTCGCCTGCTCGATCCTGACGTTCTGGTTCGTGGGCACGAGTTACTCATGGGGAGTTATCCAGGCAGCTCTCGTTGAGAGGAAGTTGAGCAATCCAGCCAATCTGAGCTTTGTGGGGAGTTTGGCGCCGGCATGTATTTCGTTCTTTGCGCTTGTCAATGTGAGGATTGTGAGGTGGGTTGGTGCGAGGTGGACGGCTGTTGTGGGCGTGCTTGCCCTGGGGGTGGGAGGGATCTTGAGTGCGTTCTCGACGGGGAGTGTGGGTGGGTTGTTCTTTACTGCGGGTGTGGTTATGGGGTTGGGTTGTAGGTGAGTTTCTGAAAATATATTTGCTTGAGGAGTTGACCTGGTGCTGATTTGTATGCAGTTTATGCTTTATGGTATGTGTTGACCAGCTCTGATCTAGAGAGTTGGTGGCAAGACAGACAGACTGATGATCGTAGGTGGTATCTACCATCCCAGCGCAATACTTCAACAAGAAACGCGGTATTGCAAATGGGATCGTCTATGCTGGAGGAGGACTAGGCGGAACAGTCATCTCCTTTGCCATGGACGGCCTCATCCACAAACTCGGGGTCGAGTGGTCTTTCCGAATCATTGGAATCGTGACTTTAGCTACTGGTCTTCCAGCAGCTTGGCTGATTAAAGAACGGGCCCCAATTAAGGCTACGAATTTCGTCGAATGGTAGGCCGCTCCCTCCAAAAGAAAATGGACAAACTAAACATCTGTCTTTACAGGAGCCTCTTCAAAAACATCCGCTTCACGACCCTCTTCTTTGCTGGTGCTATTGCAACTTTCCCACTCTTCGTCCCTCCCTTCTTCCTACCTCTCTACAGCTCCTCACTGGGACTCTCATCCTCAGCTGGAGCAGGTCTAGTAGCAGGCTTTAACTTCTCATCAGCTGTTGGTCGTCTCGTCTGTGGATTCCTCTCTGATTACATAGGTCCTGTCAACACGCTTCTCATCTCATTGATTCTCAGTGCGCTGAGTATGTTGGTCGTATGGCCAGTCTCGAACTCGCTCGGTCCACTGATCTTTTTCGTCATCGTCAATGGTGCTGCGAATGGAGGGTTCTTCAGTACCATCCCAACGGTCGTCGGGAGTGTCTTTGGGAGTCGAAGAGTGGGTGTTGCGATGGGAATGATTGTCACTGGCTGGGCTGGCGGATATCTGATGGTATGTCTCATCTCCAATTAACTGACTGTGATCTGAGTTTGCTCACATGAACTAGGGTGCTCCTATTGCTGGGTATATTTTGGCGGCATATGGTGGCGAACATAGCACTTTGAAAGCATACCATCCGGCTATATTCTATGCTGGATCGATGGCGTTGGGTGCTGCGATACTGGTGGGTGCAGTCAAGGTCATGCTCAATAAGAACCCCTTGAAGAAGCTGTGATATTAATTGTATATACTGGGCTGGGGAGATCTTAGGGTATATTTGACATTGGATTCCTGGCAAAGAGGATGACTTGGGGTGTCTAATGGAGACCGAAATGGAGAGTTGGAGAATTGTGTCAAAGTCAAGGATACGCAAAAATGTTGTGGTCCTGAAGAAACAGGGCTTTTGAAAAGGGGCTCGCTCGCTAAATTTAGGGGACGATCGCCAGCTTGGCGTCAGGTTCGTGTTGAGTGCTTGTGCTCAACGTGTCGCTATTGAAAATTATCAAATCGCGTTTCTCTCCATCATTCCGTTGCACGTTCAAATCCCCAGAAATTATCGAGAAGTGTCGAATTCAACAATGCCGACTTATTTCCACAATCTGCCGTACGAAATCCAGCTTGGCATCTTCGAATTGGCCGCGAACGCTGAACATGTACCTGGCGTTGTTGAAATATTCTACAAAGAAGGAAAACTGTATTCGAAGCAGTAACCTCCTGCCCTTCTACAGGTCTGCCAGTTACCACGATATGTTGTTTTGAAGATATTCAAACCATGGCTGCCCCAATTCGCTGGAACCCTCGGCCACAAGTCTTGGGATACGAGGTTGACGAAGAAAGGCATCGAGCCACTGTCGAATCTGCAGAACGTGTATATTGATATGGACTACGACATGCTGTTGGTGGATAGCCAGATATGCCACTCAGGAATGTTCGGTGAGATTGAGAGACAGCTGTTGAGGAATATGGCGGTGGAGATGCACTGGGTCGACTTGGAGGGAATAGCAAAGTTTGTGAGACAATGCGGCGGTCTGAAGAACTTGAACTTCCAAGAGAAGAACGGCCATAGGAATTCCCTTTCTTTCTTTTTCAGAGCTAGGAAGATTCAATCTGCGATTGAGAGGCTGGCAAGGACGAAATTGAGGAAGAACGAGCTGCCGAATACAATACCGACGCTCTCCTCTGAAATGATTGAGGGGAAAAGTCTAGAGAAATGGAGAATTGAAGAATGGTATCGGTACAAGTATGCAAAAGGATATAAGAATCCCAGACAGTCTTCTCTTCCGGTCGACAAATTTCTGATGTCTGAGCAGCATGGATTTGACCTGGAGCAAGAGGACCTGTTTGACCTACAAGTAACTAGCGCCGATCAACAAAGGCTTGGCGGACGTCCCCGCGACATAGCAACATCGGCGACAGTAACAATAACAGTAACAAAACGAAAGAGATCTCGATTAAACGCGCCGCAGACTGCAGGCGCGAGCTCGAGGAAATCGGCAAAGACATCGCATTCATCCCAACCAAGAAAGCAGCATCCAAATCCAATTGCAGCTTCGCTCTCGCCTTCCTCACCCTCCGCCCAACGACTCATAACCCCACCAAGCTCCTCTTCATTTTGCGACAAACAACACACTCCAAGCCCAGAGACACAATCGCGAGTTTCTGCAGAGAGCAGCTATCCCGAACCCTCATTCAACTACAGTTATTTCGAAGACGGCGCGTTTTCACCAACTCCAGAGCCATCGTCAAAACCATTTGACCTTGCTGCGCACCCACCGCGAACAACCCCTACTACACCAGTCCTCCCAAACCACGATCCCTTTCACGAGTGGAAAGAGCTAGACTGGGAACCTCTTCTACAACCCTCTAGTCCGCCAGACCAATTCATCGTCCCATCAATCGAGCAATTCGTCGACATACCTCCTCCCGTCCTGCCTGCAAACGTCGATCCACGAAACGTCTGGGGCGCGTTGGAGAATACTCCATGGTCATCGAACGATACCGCAGATATGGACGCCAGGGATATGCAAGACATTGATGAGGAGGAAGAGCAGCGTCTGTTGATGCTGCAGTTACAAGGCGATGTTGGCAGTGAGGATCAGGATGAAGGAGATCCGGAGACGTCGAAGACGAAGGGACAAGGACCCATGACTCCAGAATCGAATGCTCCAGAAAGCACTAAGGTTCCAGCACGAATCAGAGCAGAACGACAAGACATGGACGACAGAATAGAGCTCCTCGTACAATGGAAGAACTACCCCGATGAGAAAGACTGGACCTGGGAGGTTGAGAGTGAGTTCAGGAAAAGCGCACCAAAGATTGTTCGGGCATGGCGGGCGAAGAAGAGCAAGGAGGCCACGGAAGCTGAAACGGTGCTTGAGGATGTGGTCGAGAAGATATTGTCGAAGAGGAAGCAGAACGGGGTGCCACACTATTTAGTGAAATGGGAGGGATATGAGAAGGTCGAGGATCGAACCTGGGAACCTTGCGATAGGTTGAAGGTTGATGTCCCTGAGATCGTTGAGGATTATGAGAGTAAGGGAAAGGGTAAGAGAAGGGCTAAGGCTAAGAAGTAAATGATACCCTAAGCGATGTTTTGCTCTTTTGGTTGTTTGATATCTTTGTTGTTGCGAGTTATGCATATGTATTCTATTCCGTGTCATGAATATTTTGCACCCATCGATAGTATCAACTTTCTATGGCCTTGCAGGCTTAGGATATTTCTCCGTGCTCCCTTCTCCTTGAAATGCCACTACCAAGCTTCCTTTCTCCCTTCTCTGAATATCCTTTCCACATTTCTTGTCGTTATCTTTACATCTCTATCACAGGTGGGGCTGGCTCCATTCTCGCTTTCCAGATATCTTGTAGCTGACCACTGCATGCCGGATCCCACGCAAAGAAAGCCATCAGTACCTCTTTAATATGTCGCCAACCAGACCACTAAATCACCAGAGTTAGTACAAGCTCCCAAATCGATTGGATCCCGGTCGTCACTTACAGCAAGTTTCGTCGAAACATCAACCAGGCTCAATACTCTCTCCATAAAGCCCTCTGAATGATAGCTCTCTCCTACCAGAAGCGACCGGAAGATACCAATGACGATAGTCCCCCATTCGCAGCCTTCTCCCGTCCAAATCTTCTTAAAGCGGTAGATGAAGATCTCGGTTTGTGGCCCCTCATCATACTCTGACACGAGAGATGCATATACCAGTGTCAAGAGACACAGCGTTTCCTGTAAATGCCGCCGTCGACTTCGATTGAACTCCGTATCTGGTATGCAGATCGACTGGTACAGCACTGCATCTACACGGTTCACAGCATCAGAGATCTCGAGGCGCTGTTCGGCCGTAGTGTCCGTTGAGCGGACCGCGGTTGTCATGGTATGTATTCTATCAAAGGTACACATGAGCTCCTGACATAGATCGTATCCTGCTGGTAGGCTGGAGATGATTTTCACAGGTACACCTTCCGGGCTACTGCGAAGTCGGTCAGGATATTCCGTCAATTCGAACCGTCTTCGGGAGACTAGGTTACATGAACCTGCGTAGTCGAACCTGGTTGGTTAGCAGAGCTCGTGAATCGTGAGGCTAGACTGACCAGGATATTATGCTGTAGACTTGAGGGTCTTGGTCGTGGAGACACTGCAGCCCTCCTCTGAGTTTGAGCATCACGGCCAAGCCGTCCACTATGCAAGCCCGTCAGCTTCAAATTCCTGCAACACGGAATGTATTTCTGAAAAGGGACCTGATGAAGTGGAGGAGCTCATGCATGTCTCGAACGGACATCATCCAGAATCAGGACTGCTTACTGTGCGTATTGAAATTCTGTGGGGTCCCGAATAAAAGCTAACAATGTTGTCAGGACGTCACATCCCGAGTCGACAATACATAACTGACCTCCAATCCCGCAAGCAAAGCCACTGAAGCCAGACTCTCGTTCGAAGAATCCATTTGCCATTCTGTCAGTTTCTTGTTCACCAGAGAAATGGCTATCCGTTGATGCTTGAGTCCATCTTCCGAAGTTAGCATGCCACGAGCAGCAGCTATATCGTTTGCAGCAGCAGCTAGTATAACGTGGAACCCTGGTGCCCCAAGAAGTCCCATGTTGAAGACAAGTTTCTTGACGGGTTGGAAGTCGGCACGGTTGTCCCCCACGAAGCTCAACGGAGCCAGCCCAAAGAAGACTTTGTCCACAGGGTTAGTAAACAACATCGAATATTTGGGCTTGGGCATGGGCTTACAGTGGTCCAATAGTTCCTGCTTGTCGGGACTCAGCCTTACCGGGAATGCAGCAAACGGATCAGGTCCCAAAGTCTTCTGAAGAACCATGCCCTGGAGCAAGGTCTTGGTAGATTCGTCAACATCACTTCCCTCACAAGGCTGAGATGCTTGGACGGCCTTGACAACAGTTGTAATGGCAGTTTCTTGAGAGCTGATACTCGAACCTCGTTTGGGTGTCTTCCTAGACTCGCTCCCGCTATTCAGCAGCTGTGCCTGAGCTGCTTTCTGTCTCCTGAAGCCTCTTGTAACATGGGCTCGAGCACGCTTTCGAGCACTCGCGTCGCCATGTGGTATCCATTCGAAGCCTTGAGGCTCTTGTACAAGCGACACTTTACTTTCAATGGCGCCTCGAGAATGACATGCTGCAAGGTCAAGTACAGGCCCTATCAGGTTCACAGTCAGTCAGCCTGTCCAGCCTGGCACAATTCTCATTTCCACGCCTCAATCAATCGGCTATATTGCTTCCAAGACAAACATATTCAAATCCACTCAAAACATACCTTCGAGCGCAATTGTTCGCTCCATCTGCTCGGCGCATCTGGGGTTCTGGGGCTTCCAAGTCGGGGTTCAGATTCAACATTGTCCCGATTAGGTTCTTAATGAAGAGAGAGCGAGAGGCAGTAGTCGCATGCTGAACGGAGCGGTCTGAGGGACCGCCATCCCGCTTCTCACAGGTATGACAGCCTTGCTGCACACTTGCTTAGAAAGCGCATTCTCACTTGCCCATTTGGAGTCTTGTTATCGTAGCAGCTCGTGGACCAAGCGGGTACGGGTACAGGAAAGTCAGCACTAGCTGGATGCGGAGTCGGCATGCGGGTTTCTTGGGTGGGCAACGTCGGAGACAAGAGCTTGAGTGCATATTCGCTTTCTTCAATTTGCATCGCTTCAATGATTTCCTATCCCTTCACCGACACGGCGATTTTTTGAGGGACTTTCTCTCATGGCTTGACCGTGGAGTTGAGAAAAAGGATTAGCTTCGATTGACTTCACAGCAAGCATACCAGCTATGACTTGTTCGTTCCACAGAGCTGGCAAGCGCTAAACCCACTCCACAGCGTACTCGTACCACAACACTATTGACATAAGCAGCATCCTCCACTTACTCTACCTGCATGCATACATGCATCCATGCATGGAACTTTCTTTCTTGTCTCTCTCTGTTCCTGCGTCACTTCCATTAAATTCCGCTTCTGGGCTCTAGTGAGCTGAGCCTTAACCCCGTGTTGCGTGCGGGTTGCGAATCAATCAATCAATCAATCAATCTGGTGTCGTCGTTTCGTTTCGTTTCGTTTCGTTTCGTTTACGAGGATGGGAGGAGATGGATTGGATTGAATCATCATCGTGCTGATTGCCGACGTAGAACTACGGTACGGTATAATCAATACGCGTTCGTTCGGTCGGTCGAGCAGATCCCGTACACGGTGAGTCGACCTTGCGGGTTAGGATGTGATGCGGATATATAATATAGGCTTTGAGCTGCCGCATGTTTGATCGTATTTGTCAACTTTCTTGTTTCTGAATTGAGGATTTGGATTTGGATTTTGGTTGTTGATCACCCACCCACTCACTTACTTATCTTACGCTCTTATTTTGTATCTGTGATCAAGAAGACTTTGATAGGCACACGGTTATTAACCCCGCCAATTATCTGACTACCTCGATATCACATTATGGAACAACCCTCCATCTACGCCTCGCCGCCCACCATGGACGCCTTGGATTTCGAATGGAATGTCTTCGAGGTATGTCTACCTATCTCCGTCACTATCTCGCTTTTCAAAACCTCTCAAACTCCTCCAAATATCCCATATGAAGAGAAGAGAAACAAGAAGAAATGAAGCCCCCCCAAAACAAAAAGAAACAAAAGCTAAAACATCAAGAACCAGCAGCAATTCCTCACCTGGCACACCCAGCCCCCAACCTCACACACCTTCTTCCCCATCATCTCACCCCCCAACACAAATTCCAACACCAGCTTCCGCTCGTCCGCGAACTCCTCAACGTACCGCATGGAAACCGAATCGCAATCACCTACATCTACATCGTCTATTGCGGGTGAGAAGAGCGAGGATTTAGATGTGGATGGGGATCTGGAGTTGGAGTTTGGGGAGGGGGGTTGTAAGAAAGCTCCTACGGTATGTGTTTGCGGCACTTTTTTTATTTTCGGCTTGGTTTGGTTTGGGCTTGTCTTGGTTTTATTTTCTTGTATCCGTGCATTTTCGGGGGGTGTTTTGGGAATGGATGGGTGGGTGGTCGGTCGGTCCGTCTTGTTTTATTTCCTGGAGTTGATGAATAGATGGATGGATGGGGTTCTGTATGGTGTGTAACGTCCATGTTTGGAAATACCCGTATTCAAGGCGATGAAGATACCCCGGGGGAAGGAGGGTATTTACTTTATATCGCAAGAGAGATAGAGACAGAAAGAAAGAGAAAACTCACTGACGAGGAAATTTCAGAGACGACGTATCCAAAACCGGAAAGCACAGCGCGCCTTCAGACTCAGGCAGAAGATGCACGTCGAGTCCCTGGAGGAGAGATTGAAGACTCTGGTTGGCGAGTATGAAGACTTGCAGCAGAGGTATACGTGTCTGAGTGTGCAGTATGAGAAAGTCGTTGGGGGAGATGGGAAAAATGGGGATGAGGATGGAGGAAGGAGTAAGGGTGGGAGAGGGAGAGGGGGTTTGAAGAGTGAGTGGATGAATGGAGATGACACTGATGTTGATGTTGGTGTTGAGGGATTAGAGGATTGCGAGGGCGAGAAAGACGATGGTGATGATGATGTAGCGGAAGTTGAGATGGAGGGAGAGGGAGAGAAGGCGATACGTGAGGATTGGAGAAGTGGTGAGAAGGGATTCGTTAAGTCGGGGAAGGGTTTATATTTACATGATTTTCTGCTGGGTGATGCGTGGGTTGCTTAAGTAGGCTTACGGCTTGGATTCAATGTGGATGGTGGTGGCTAGATGGATTGGATGGCACTGGTGGATTTTACTTTTTCCGTGCTAATTAATTGTTTGTTCTCTTGTTTGATTTTGAACGCTGGTTATGGTTGCTCTCTCTTTTTTGTCCTTGAACTTGTTGCCGTTTTGCATTCGAGCAGACGGAGTGGCGGTAACCGTAATTCCTAGAGCCATTCTTGTACAGCTATACATTCTATCTTCCCCCCTCCTGTCTCCTCTTTTCTTCAAGTACCAGTATATATATTACAGTATATTAAGAAAGTTTTCCTTGCTATCAAAACCCATACCGTCCGTCGTATTGTATACGAGAATCCCATCTATACTTTTCCCGAGTTTTCGCTTTAAAGTTTTCGTTTGTCGTTTTCCGTTTTTCTCTCCTTGTTTGTCTCCGTCTCTCGTCGGGTAAGTAAGTAAGTTTTCGAGAACCGCTTGTTGTTGTAGGGAGTATTCAGAGTTTAATTGCAGTGAGCACTGAACACACACACCCACGGGAAAGTCAATTAATTGCAGCTTCGGCAGTTCTCATATATATTTCTTTATTTTCGACACTATTCCCTTATGTTTCGTACTGTGCTTACTATGATTGATTGATCACACCTCCTGCACTTTCCCTGTGTGTGGGTGAGTTCTCAGACATGTCATGTGAGAGAGAGGTCTGCATATGTGGGAGGGATGTGGATATGCGGTGATGGATGGGTCAGCCACTATTGAAGAGTGGAGGTCTTTTTTTCCCTGCTGCACGTCGTATTTCGAGATTCAGTATGTGACTTTTTAGACTTTCGATTCTTGTACCTTGATCTATCATGTGATCAGACGAGGGCTTTTACAGTCACATCAACCAGTGAGAATCATCTGTCGAGTCACAGCTTCAACGACGTTACGCGAGAAAGAATCTGACCGGTAGAGCGATGGGAGTGTGTAGCGAACTCCTTGACATTATTATATGGTATTTTTCTTCATCCACAGTACATACACAACAGTCCAACCCCAAACCATGCATGCAACGGACCGACCAACCCAAGAACAATATAGGTTTTACATCCACCCATCACCATCAAATCACCCAGACCACATCATTACATCCATTTTCATCACCCATACATCCATCCCTCATTCCTCCCTCCACTCACTCACTCAACGGAAACCACTCGAAGACCAGAAAGGTTGTTTACAAAGCAGCGAGGACAGCAACGCCAGCAGCGAACAAGCTTCCAGCACCGACAGCGACCTGTCCAGCACCGTTGGTGACCTGGATGGGGGCGGAGGAGGTGGTGACGGTAGCGTTGGACGATGGGTGGGGAGCGGCCGAGCTGGAGACGGGGTAGGTGGTGTAGACGATGGTGGATGAGGGAGCGGTTGTGGATGGAGCGTAGGTTGATACGACGGCAGCAGAGCTGGAGACCGTGGCGACGGCGCTCGAGGATGAGGCGACGGGGGCAGCGGAAGAAGATGTAGCTGGTGCTGCGGAGGAGGAGGCAGAGACAGCAGCGCAGGCGGCTTGGGCGGCGGTCAAGACGGCTAATTGGATTGTTAGTAAGTGTTTTCCTAGGTGCTTTGTTGACAGAACATACCGATAGCTTGGTCACCGCAAGCAGAGATGACGCAAGATGTGGCAGCGGCAGTAATGGCAGCCTGGTTGTCGGTCGCGCATTGGCAGGCAACATCAGTTGCACCACAGGTGGTTGCTGCGGCCACGGCATCAGAGATACAGGTTGTGGCACAAGCTGGGATCTGAGCATTTGCCAGGCCAACGATGGCCATGAGGGCAACGGCAGTGAATGAGTATTGCATCTTGAACGATTTTTGGTGTTTTTGTTGACTTTGGTAATTGCCGTAAACGAGTGTTGGCAAAAAATAAAGGAACTGGACTGGAGTGATGATACAGCGAGTGATTGGATTGCTTGGGAGGTAAGGAGAGAAGAAAAGAGGAGGAGAACGATGGAGGAGGAAGTGGTTATATACAAGATGAGAGATGAGGACGAGCTGGCCCTCGTGGGTGGTGGTGACCAGGTTTGGTCACACCCAACCATCCAACCACCAACTTTAACCAAGCCCCCTGGGTTTTCGTGGCGTAGCGGACACTTCTGCACGACGCCGGACCTGAGCCGTGTCCAAGGAACAAGATTCGATGCTTACGAATTGGATGTGAGCTTGTGCTCCGTGAGGGGCGCCAATAGCAGTGCAGATTCGGGGACCAACACCACGACTGGTAGACGCTGGCTCATCTGGGGTTGTGCGGAGAACGCTGTCTTTTCTGTCTTCTCATCTCCTTGCTGCGACGCCACTGGGTCAACACACGACATCGAACGTTGGAATTGAAAAGTGTCTAGTCTCGAAACAGCTACTGTTAAGAGCCTGTCAGGCCTGGGTAGTCCCGCTTTCAGTTTAGATGACAAGCAGACGGACCGTTTGTCTAAAGAAGGTTATGGTCTAAGGAAGTGGAGGAAGGAGAATAAGAATCAATATCAGGGGTTGGAGGCAAGGGGGCTAGCTGGCTGGCAGCTGGCTGAACTCACTCACGATCGAGTGGAAGGCGGAGATGTCTTGGAATTGGGACTAGCGAGGTGATGCGAGGCGAGGCGAGGCGAGGCGAGGGGAGGGGGAAAGGGAGGCCCAGCCAATTCGGTTGGAAGAACTCGAGTACGACTGAAGATCATGAGAAAACAAATTGCTTTCTCGAACTCAAACTCGAGCCCTCATGCCTCGCTTCTCGGCTTCTATTCGATCGAGTCCTACAGTGTGTTATTGCTGTGGCGAGGATTCTGTTTCAAGAATGAAAACTCCCTGGTACTAACTCGAGGAGAGGTGTGCTGTGGTGTCCAACAACGTGACCAGAGGCTGGAGAAGGCTGGTCACGACAGAGGGGTCAGGAATGCAGGAACGGCCGGATGTTTGTTAGACGCACGCCTGGAAAGGTAAACAGCTTCTTGCTTTCCCTTTGGTCGGCGCAATCGCCCGATTCTGGACTGGTATCTGCATTCTGCACCTTGTTTAGGTCGGTGGCGTAGAAGACAGCCTTTCGAAGGGCACGGAAGGAAAGCGGTTGTCCATGACAGGTTGGGTTGGTTGTCCGTCGTCTGTCAGGACTTGACTTGCTGCAAAGAATAATTTACTAAATTACTGTAATGCAATGTTGCATCCTTTCGGACCGGGGGCTGCAAGTGGCTAGTTAGTGCCGATGCCAGTGCCCTGAAAAGAACGGAGGGTCTGGGGTAGCGCAGGGATACCGGGGATGCCTTCAAATTGTTTTATGGGGTAATGGCGCCAATCGACCGAGACCAGCCCTTTATCACCTGCCTGCATACGCCACAAGCTTCAAGGGCCGAGGTGCTTATTTTGTTGCTTTCGTGTCTTTGACATCTGATCATTCCTTCGGCCGTGTTGGATTGATTAATGATGATGAGTTTTTTCTTTGCTTCAAGTATGCGGATTTCACATGTCTGCTTACGATTGTTTGTTTATTTGTTGGTCTAGATGGCTAGATGGATGGGTGGATGGGTGGTGCTCGTCCATCCATCACACAGGAAGTCTAATTACCTTTTACTTTAGTCTGCTTCCAGGAACCAGACAAACACAAACACTCACACCAGGAACGGAGGCTACAGTAACTATAAATGGCTATTCGCGGGCCTTGAACTCCAATTGGCAGTTCGTCGTCAAGTCGCACAGCAACCATAGCCAGTCGTCCCACTACACCTAAGAACATCCACGATCCAATCCAATCCAATTAAAACCCCGCGAATGTGCTCGGCCTCCCTCCAGGGCAGTCTCCACGAAGAGGAAAAAATACTCATGACTAAAAACTAACGAAATTCATCTCCGTTGCCCCCTCATCAGGGAGGACTGCATCTCATCTCCATCTTCCTTCTCCATTCTCCCCTCCTTTTTTCCAAGTCCATACGATCTTCGCCAAGTAGAAAAATAAGACTTTCCCCTAAACCCAGCGAACCAAGAAAATTAAACATCACAAAGTGGGCATGTAGCTCCGCTACGGGTACAGTACCCCATGTTTTTTTTTGTCGTCTCTCATGTTTGCCCGCCGGATATCGCATCGTACTGCAATCTGCATCCCCTTCAAATCGCCGAGACCTCCGAGCCCGCCCATTTCCCTTTTTTTCCCCATTCATGCACGATCACCCATTTTGAGGCCAAGCTCCGGGGGAGGCACAGCAGGGAAGTCTTGGCGATTGAAGCGAGGAAAGCAAAGGAGGCAGGTGGGAATTCTAGATTCGTTGTGGCTTGCATGCGAGTGTTGTCGAAAGAAGATGTTGGTGGTTTTGTTCAATTACCGCTGCTGGCTTGTGTATGTGTCGTTCGTCGGCTTTGGAGCTTCTTTGAGATGGGTAGGTGATTTAGGTGTACGGAGATGTTAAATTTACTTGATTTCCAGGTTGGGAGGGGAGAGAATCAATGCAGGATGTAAATGCAATGCGGTGCGGTGCGGTGATCCCGTTGGGGTTGAATGTGTGACGAGGTGGCGATGGGCTGATGTGGTGTGCCATTTTACCCTGGATTTAATTTTATTGAGGGACGGAGAGCTGTAGCATGTGATTGAGATAATCTCTGATTTCTTTTTCCTGGTGCCTTCCTTCGTTCACAACCTGCTTTTTTAGTGATGGAGAAGTCATGCCAAGTCTCATTGTACATTCTCATTCTGTTGATCGATGATCAAGAAATAACTTTACTATGCCCTTATGCCTATATACTTCGAACAATGTCGCTGTGGTTGTACGGGTATCACTTCCCTCTTTGTTCTATAAATCGCGCTCTCGAATTCTCTCTATCTTGGAGGATTTGGTTTGAACACCAGGCTTGTTGAAGATGTAGCTGCACCTTGAACGGATGAGTACATACATACATCATCCTACTTCCTCACATTACCTCGCACGCTCATCTGCAACCTCTAATCTTACAATTCTCCTTAAGGATCGAGAAACGATTACAAGACGTATAACCGCACCCGATAGACCTACCTCCCTACAGATCTCGAAGACCGGGCTTACTTACTTTACACGGTACGGTGTCACAGAACACAACGAACGACGCCGAGTACTCTGTACCATCCCTTCATCTACCTCGTACTGCACCTCGGACCGAAACAACAAGATAGATAGAACGACTGAGTTGAGTTCAGGTGTGTTTCGTTTGAGTCGAAGGTTCTGGGTTATAGGATAAGCTACCGTTGGTTCTACAAGCTGGTATGTAGGCAGCCTCTTGAAGAAGTGCTTGGGGTTGGTACAAACGGGATGGAAGCTAGAACGTTTGAATGGATAAGAGGAGAATGAAGAATTGCAAAGGTAGGCTTCATCATGAGGTGAGGGATGTAGTTCTGGGTATGTCTTTGCAGTCAAAGGCGTGGAATGGATATGTACTGTACCCACCCGGGTAAGGTAGGATAGTTGCATCATGGAAGTTGGATCTTTCCAGCGTCTGGTGAGGATGACTCTCATGTAATTCCTGTAATTGCTGGTGAGGATCCCCCATTTCTCTAGTCTGTACCTTTCTAGGCTTCATATCGATTTCATCGTTATTCTTGAATGCATCAAGTCTTTTTAAGCATTTCCGTACCTACCTAGGTAGAGGAGCCAAAGTTGCCTCAATTTCTGATACAGTCATGTGACATTGGATAATTATTCCTCCGCAAATCAAACGGATCCATTTCAATGACTTCTTTGCCAATTGACTTTGCAAATTCTATCAACGTATCAAATGAGTTACCCCAATCTCGAATTCCATCCTGTCGCCTCAACCTAAGACCACTTCCATGCTCAAAATGGGCAGATGGCTCACGTGCCGAGACTGCCTACCCCGATTCGGTACTAGCTTCAGGCACCACTGCCAAAAATAAAATGCTGCCTGCTCAGCCCTTGCACCTCAAGCACGGGAACAGGCGTCGAGCACGCGTGAGTAATTCTGTAAACGACGCGAAATCCATCCCGTCTTTTCTGGCGGTGAGCTGAGGCTGAGATTCCTTGGACTTTGAATGAGATCAAATACTCTCTTCTCCCCGTCTCTATTTTCCTTTCTTTCCTTTCTCATCATCAATCCCCCATCTTCTCCGAATACCCTCTCCATTTCCTCATCCGCAGAATCAGAATCAAAGTCAGAGTCAGAACCAATACCCACTGTCTCGTTCCGCGTTTTCGTTCCTCTCTCTTTCTTACGTTCGTCATAATACTCGTCAATCATCGGTATCAAGCAATTCATTACGCGTCTCCAATTCAATCGTCAATATGGTAACTCTCGTCGAGTCCACGGATCCCATTGAGATTCCCACCCTGCCCACGGGGTCTGTCAAGGACTTCATCCCGTATCTTGCCAGCAACACCGACACACCTATTGCAACCATTCTCGAGCCATTCAAGAAGTTCGAGGGTGAGCTTCGAAAGGTCTATGCTCAGCAGCCAGAACATGAAGTGGTGAAGGATGGAAATGTCAATCTGGTTCCTATCTTTGCGGGTCATGAGAAGGAGCTCAAGATTCGTGCTCGGTCATTGAAGACTGAATCTGATGATGAGAAGTCCAAGTAAGTGCTCATCTTCCAGTTTACCCGCTCAGTGGCATGTCTGTTTGGAGACTTGGAGTTTCAAAATGCTAATCTGATATAGGTACCTCATGCCCTTGAACGACGTCCATCGTAGGCCCAGCGGCTCTTCTGCTGTCGTTTCATCTTTCAAAGACTTCCAGACGAACTTCAACCTGTTCTCAGAGTCATCGCTCGCAGATCTCGATTGGAACAATGTCGTCGCAGCTGGTTCCGCCGTCACGACCGCTCTTCTCCCAGTACCTGAGAAGTGGGCCGGTAGCAAGCGAAGCTTGAGAGAATACTACCACGAACATCTTGCTCCCGCCAGTGACGTCGATCTCTTTCTCTACGGTCTCAACGAAGAAGAAGGTTTGGAGAAGATCAAGCAAATCGAGAGAAATATCAAGGACGGCATTCTTCACGAGACTACCACCATCCGTACGAAGAACGCGATTACAATTGCATCTCAGTACCCAACTCGCCATGTCCAGATTGTTCTTCGCCTCTACGATTCCATATCTCAGATCATTACAGGTTTCGATGTTGACTGTGCCTGTGCCGCGTACGATGGGAAACAGGTCTATGCGGCACCCCGCGCTGTTGCTGCCTTCGTCACTCAATGCAACACCATTGACCTTACCCGTCGTTCCCCATCTTACGAGAATCGACTCTCGAAGTACAGCCACAGAGGCTTCGAAGTGCACTGGCCTCTCATGGACCGCAATCGAATCGACCCAACCATATTCGAGCGTTCCTTCGGAAGAACCCAGGGCCTTGCTCGATTGTTGATTTTGGAGAAACTTCCCAAGACTGTGGACAGAGAGGCATACATGGACCAACGTAGAGCCGAACGTGGTCGACCCACAATCCACCGAAATTACCGCAATCAGTTCCGTATGGGTGGTAATATCAAGGATGCAGAGGAAGATGAGGTGGCTGAATGGGTTGATCAGGAAGAAGTCGCTTCTTACCATACAGTAAGCACTCTCCGTGGTTTCCTACTCTCCTCGCACTTTTTGAGCAGTCTGTGACAGTATTACGCTAACTCCGATGTTCTCTTCAGATGACTGTTCCATATGGCCCTAAATACCAAGCATCCAGAATCAATCGCCTACTTTACGCCAAGGATCTCCTTTTGAACGCCGAATGGAACCAGCCCAAGGAGCGAGAGGTCTATCTCCACAGACACCCTTGTTTTTTTGGTACGGCCGAGGAAGTTCTCCAGGACTGCTGTGGTTATTGCCCCGTTCCCAAGACCGACGAAGAAATCGAGGTTGCCGAGGAAGAAAGCAAGACATACATCTCGGGCCCGCTCAAGTTCATCATGGACGATCCAGGACGACAGGAAATTGGAAGCTTCAATCCTATCACGGATGAAGAATGGACAACTATGGCCTACGTTGGCGACACGGCCAGACTTTGTCAAGCCATTGTTGACGGAGATTTGGAACATGTCCAAGATTGTATGTGTTGGGAGAGCCTATATTTTCCTTTTCTGAATGTTGCAAAGAATGGGCGACACGATTCTACTATTTCCTAAATCGTTCTTATTATGACGCTTGCTAACCCCCCCAGGGTGTGCTCAAGAAGATGTCGATGTCAATAGACGTGACTACACAGGCCGAACACCGCTTCACCTAGCCACGATGGCATCCACTCCTGAGATAGTCCAATGCCTCATTGATAATGGGGCACGACTTATTGCAAGATTGGTTGATGGTCGAACAGCCTTGCATATTGCTGCTGCACGTGGTAATGCGGAGATGGTCAATGCTCTTATGCAGAGGAGCGAAGCAAATGAGGAGGAAGAGGAAGAGAAGATTGAAGCCCGCCGTGCAGCAAGAAAGGCAGCGGCCGCAGGCACTCCACTCAAGGGCGAGGGCAATGAAGCTGACGAAGAGATGAGCGATGATGCTTCAGAAGCATCTGTGATCAGCCTGGGCAGCGAAGAGGGCTCCGATTCAATGACGATGGGCTCGTTTGTCAAGGTGGATGGGGATAAAACAAAAGCAGGAGTGAGTCAGCTCGTCGAACGTATCCATAGAAAGTTTGAATTTTGCTAACATACAAAACTTAGGAGGATATTACAGATGATGACTCGGAGGACCCTGATATTTATGAGATCGATGTCATTGCTTGGGACTACGGCTTGTCTCCTCTCCACCTCGCCATTCTTAATGGGCATACCGAGGTCATTGAGCTTCTTGTGTCTGAGTACGGTGCTGATGTCCTCCTGCCGGTCAAGTAAGTAGTCGGCTTGTCGATCATCATTATTCAATATCTGAAAACGCTTGCTGACTTGTAAATCCTATAGACTTGTCCAACCTGGAACCAGCGACGCTCGTGGAGCCATCATGTCGATTCTGCTGGCTTTGTCTCTTCCTAGCGAAAAGGCCAAGGAGGTTGTGAAATTGCTACTCAAGCTCGGTGCCACATCTGCCCAAGCAGATATGCATCTCTACACTGTGTTACACTATGTTGTCGCAGGCGGGCGAACTGATATTCTCGACATCCTCATTGGTCATGATAAACCAAGAGCAATGAGCGTCCTCGACAGTGTTGGCCAGGTGTCTCACTGGCAGCAAGGATACTCTCCTCTAACGACTGCGATTGACCTCGGAAATCAAGAGATGGCGATAAAGCTTCTAGCTCTTGGTACCAAGCCACAAATGAATTTCGACACATGGGTGAAGACATACCTTTCTCGGAATCCTTATGCCAAGAATAAGACTCCTGAGCAAACACGCGCTCAGTATGAAAGCACTATCACTCAGGTGAAGTTCCTCAATTTCGTTTTCCCAATTCCCTTCTCCCTTCATTTTTCTTCTGGGACACTTTCACGTTCTTCTTCCCTAGAGCTGTGCCCCTACTCATAAATCAATCTTATCGATCTCCATTTTATTCAACATTCAATGCTGACTCATACATTGGCACCCAGCCCATTATTGCAGCTGCGATCAAGGAACTAGGCAAGTCTGTCCAAGAACTTCTATCTTGTGGTGCAGATCCCAAAACGCTCGAAAAGTCTGCGCACAACCTTATCAAATCTCCTCATAACGGCACCTACCAAGTCGCCAAGTCTATATTGGACATCGTCCAGAGAAAGTTGAAGTCTTTGCGAGAGTATGTATCCAATATATTTCCCGGCTCCTTTGGAACTTTTGAGAGATCTTCTCCTATTCTATTGTACTTAAAATGGAAACTGATCTCGAATAGATGGTCCCCTCCTGCCAGCTCCCCGAAGAAGCCTGAGACTCTTCGCGAGGAGGCATCCTACACAGACGGCCTCAAAGGATACTCGTACTTCACTGCCTTGCAAAATTTCAAGACCAAGAACAGAGAAAACAAGCAGGCGTGGGAGACTTGGAAGAAGAATTCCGAGGCTAAAAAGGAAGATGGCCTTGAAGAGAAGCAGGCTGCGATCGCAAAGATCATCTTAGAGCTTGAGGATGCCGAGAAATCATTGATCGAGGCAGGGGCCAAAACATTCATGGACATGTACCCCAACACTGCCAAGTATCAGGGAAACACGCGATACAACTTCAACCATGAGCCAGCTGAGCCAGCTCCTTTCGAAACTTCCTTGGACTTTGTCGTGCCTGAACTCAACGATGCCAAAAAGGATGGATATATTCGATTGTTCGAAGCCGCTTGGGAGAATGACTTAGACACAATCAAGGAAATAACTCTAGCTCCTTGTAAGTGTCGAGAAAGCTCATAGTCTTCCTTCTCTCATGTCTCAAATTGCTTTGACGACCTGTTCTTTCCGCCTCGTCCCTAAGTGAAGCAGTTGCTGACAAAACTGTGACTCAGGGCAATGGAAAGAAGGGTCTCCACTTGAATCACCCCTCAAGATCGCGACTATGGATGGATGTGGGTTCAGTTCTTTCTCCATTGCTGTGCTTCGTGGGCACTATGATCTCGCCAGGAAGATCATCGAAATCTGCATGGCTCAATATCACAAGGACGATGGTATCAGTTCCCGACAGAGGTGGACTATGAGAACCGACGATAGTGATGATGAGTACGACTCTGATGATAGCTATGATAATGACCGAGGTTGGTTGAAGTCTTGGAATCTTTCTTCTTGATGCTGACTTGCGGCAGATCTTCCTATCTACGCGGAACTAGTCAGTGATAAGTTCACTGTGGACAATATTGGTGAAGTCTCAAATATTGTCAAGAGTAATGTGCTGCCACTTGAGATGATCGAATGGGCTTGCATGCCCCAGCGATTCATCGAAAACCAAAAACAGGCTCGACCCGATCGCAGTACCCTCTTAGAACACGCCGTTCTTTCAAACAACATGGAGTTGCTGAAGTTCATCATGAAACTCGGAGCCGAACAAAAAGCCCTGGCTGCGGAGGAAGATGATGACCAGACTTCATACACAGTCAGCCAGTCAGCCTTCTTTACAGCGATCAGAAAGGGGCGAACTGCTATACTTGCTGAAATGATCAAGGTATGCCAATGATCGCGATGGCTCTGGATATGGAAGCACTAACATGTTCAAGGCTACTGGCGTCGGTATCCCATTGAACGCACTTATCAAGAAAAGCGGAGTTGAGATCAAGACGAAGCCGAGATATTATCAAGGTCTGAGTGTAGGTGGTAAGAAGCGAGCAGATTGGGCACAGGCACCTGGTGGTGAAGTTCACGTTGTTGAGGAGAGAGTACCCCCTCTTCTGCAAGCTGCTCACATTGCAAGCATTGATTCCGTTGAATGGTTCATGAGCGATGCGCCTCTTCGACGATACAAGGAATTTGCCGAAGCCAATAAGCATGACAAGAGAATCAAGACCTTGATGGAGACTGGAAAGGGATTCGAGAAGACCATTGACAATTGGCTTGATGCGAAGAGTACGTGTTTTCAATTCCACGAGTATTACATGTAGCGCTCAACGTGTGAAATGCGGGTGTCGAAGGACCCGAACAGACAGCTAATCATTTTCTAGGTGAACTGGTTCTTCATTGTGCTATCCTGTTCAACCCATCCAAGGATCAAGACAAAGGCAAATATCTCGCTTTGATCAAGCATCTCGTTGCCGTGGCTCCAGAGTCTATCGAGCAGAAATCATCAGAAGGAATGACACCTCTTCATCTTGCCGTGCTTACCCACCAACCCGAGGTTATCTCATTTCTTCTCTCCAAGGGTGTAGATCAACGCTACCGCGACAAGGCAGGTCGAAATGTCGTTCACCACATGGTTGCTGCCAAGAACAGTTCGCGAGTAAACGTGAATGCCGAGAGACTCCAAGAGTTGATTGGTCTCTTTGACAAAAATGCTGTTGAAGAAATGCTCCTTGAACGCTGCACCGAGAAGCCAGGAGCGTTGACTCCGTTGGCGTATTTCATGGCCAAGAATTCCGGGAATTACCGAAAGCCTGATGTAGTCTCTGTCCTGTCGAAGTTCTCCAATGGCGAGGATCTTGCTATGATCAACGGCGAAGGAGATTTGCCGCTTCATGTCGTAAGTTCTATCCGTCCACGAATTTACAAACAGACAACATGCTAACTCAAGCTAGGCAATCAAACAAGGCATGAGCCAAATGACATCCTTCTTCCTCTCCCTCAACCCAAGCCTCCTCTACCGTGAAAACGCCACCGGACGAACTCCCCTCGAAATGTCGCGAGACATCTACATCGCCTCTCAAGTCGAGAACCCACTTCCCGTCTGCACCAACGCTAACATGCACTACTCTCACGGTCAAACGGACTACAACTCCATCATCAACAAATCCCCGTCTTTCTTCGCAGTCAAGGAACCAGAACCAGAAGAGAGCAAGAAGCGCACCTGGGAGATCTGCGCTGTTGTCGATGCGGAGATCTCAGAGGCTGGTGATAAGGAGGGAATTAGAAAGAGGAGACTCGTTTCCTTGTTCGAGGCGAACGAGGTCGCCAAGCGTGTTGCTAATCTGAAGCGTGGATACGGTGGCGGACAGATTGTTGTTAACGGTGGATTGATTGATGGAGAGGGGAAGACTGATGTTGTTTCTGAGTGGATGACGGGCTTGTGATCTTATTATCTAGAGACGAAAGTGGTTGAGATAATCTTGCATAGGTTTTGTTGCTTTTCTGCCATGGTGGATTTCAGATGAATTGTTGACTGGATTGATGGCTGTTTGTTTACGCTCATTTCAAGGATGATGTTTTTGGTAGCTTGAGCTATCTTAGTAGTCAGTTCTTACTTATTGCTATCTCCGTATCTGAATGATTCATGGCTAAATTCATTCCATTCAAACAGCGAGGAACGCTAGTAGATTGATTGTTCTACGACTTGCGCGACTTGGGAACCTTCCAAAATGAAGATGCACACCTCTTGTTCAGAAGTTTATGGACATTGCCTGCTGATTACATACTTAAATCCAATATTCTTCCGAAATTTAGCATTACAGCCGAGAAGCCTAGATATATTCTCGGTTCGCTTAAAAAGGGGGTTGGAAGGGGGTAGGTAAACAAAGGAGTGAGCAAGGAGTGGCAACACAACCCACCATTCAGAGCAGTAAGCATATCAAGGAAATCGTTGAAAGCGGAGATTGTCTTTCATTCAATCTGACACAAAGCAAAAACTCCTACGGTTTGGCTTTCAAGCCAGTACACTCACTCCTAGTTCCGCGGTACTCAACAACACAGTCTCGTCCACACCACAAACTCCAAAATTCCCCGTCCCCCGATGCGTCTTTCAAGCCGGTCTGGTGTAAGTATACACACTCCCCTCCCTCCACTTCCAACCAAGCTCATCCGCTAAAGTGCTTCCATACCACGGCCTATATATATCCGGGTCCCGATCGAGGAGGATATTCCCATCCTTGACGAACTCCCTCTTATCGATCGTCAACTGCTGCCGTCTCGCCTTCTGGAGTTCATTCTCCGGATTCCCCTTCCTCCTCAACCGCCTCTGCAACCAGTAGTTCGGCGTCTGCTTGATCTTAAAGAAGAGATCTTTCCCTCGACTGGTGGTACGCTCGTCGCGTTGGTCGTCGCGGTATTCCTCTGCGTCTTCGAGGTCGGGGACCGGGAGCGCCCAGTCGGAGGGGAGGAGTTTGGGCGGGCCCGTGTACTTTGGCTCGTGGTGCTCTCTGTTTGGGATGCGGCCGTAGAGGTCGTAACGCCACATTGAGAGGTCGGCTCGGGCTTGAAGGGCTTGGGCCGGTGTTGCGGGAGGGTTGAGGGATTGGCTGTGGCGGAGGGGGAGGATGGTTGTTGGAGAGGGGATGGGAGACGGGATGTACTCGCTTCGAGTTGGTGGTGGTGGAGAGAGATTGGCGGGAGGAGTGGGAGATGGAGATGGAGCAGGAGCTGGAGCTGGAGCTGGGATTGATGCCGCCGCTCTCTGTCTTCTCTTTGCTGGTCGGCCTTCTTCTGGATCTGGCTCCCGAGCACGGCGCCTTCTGGTGCGTGGTTGAGGGATTGGAGGTGGTGCAGCGCCCCCTGGGAGGGTTTCGAAGATCTTGGTATTTCTGACCACAGATCGGCTTTGGTGGCGTTGGGATTGGAAGTTGATGAAGGCGAATCTTTCGGCAGATCTGGCCATGCGACGAGTTTGGGAGACCATCTTGAAGAGAAGGAGATGGGTTTGATGTGGATGGTG
Organism: Cadophora sp. M221; assembly: GCA_017366145.1. Classification (NCBI taxonomy): domain Eukaryota; kingdom Fungi; phylum Ascomycota; class Leotiomycetes; order Helotiales; family Ploettnerulaceae; genus Cadophora; species Cadophora sp. M221. The sequence goes on along the minus strand of JAFJYG010000106.1, from coordinate 49,037 downwards.
AATGAAGTTTGATGTGGATGATGAGTGAAGTTTGATGTGCAAGCTTTGATGTAGTGAATTCTGATGTGTGATGGAACAGGCGAAGATTCGTCAAGATGGAAGAAAGGTTGGAAAGCTTGAAAAAGATCAAAAAGATCAGAAGATCAGACGGGGAGAGGAAATATTTTATAAGAGCCATGATTATTCGACAAAAGTATCTCCAGTCGTTAGTTATTATCTTGCCATTGTTGATAGCCACACTGAAGGTTCCCAGGTCCAACTGCTATTGTTGATGAGCGACAATAGGGTGACCTCGCTTAACTTTTAAAAAATGGGGCTACTAAACAAAGAGACTCTCTCTAAGTCCAGTCCAGCGATTCGGAAGGCCAGCAAATCATTTGGCATCAAGGAAACAATCCGATATTATAGAAACGTATCTAGTGCTGTAATAGCTTGATTCCTACTCTCATAATCCTCGTAGATGCCTTGTGAGATTCCCTTCTCATTGTGAATTCATTGATCGCTGAGCGGACGTTGTGAACCCGGGCGGGATCCGCTACCCAGCATAGGATCCTGAACCTTTGCACCATAAGTAAAATACCTACTTGAAATTTTTGGGGAGGTTTAGAGGATCTTGGATAATGATGTCTTACTGCGTTCCTGCGGACCTATTTGCCCATTCACTTTTCCTCGTCCAGCCCAAACTAAGCGAAATGGCTGCCAAGCCCTTGTCTTGAGCTTCAACAATAGGAAGAAATTCGCGAAGATGGGAAAGTCTTCAACAATAGGAGCTGTCCTTCATTCAATTGACAATAGATAATAACACTAGAATATGAAAACCTTTAACTTCCCAATTGCAATGACCCTCCTGTGCTTCCTCCCAAACAACCCAAATAACATCAATCTGTCCGCAACACAGCGACACACACTTGAGTTTTTCTCCTTAACCAAACCCCAAGCTCCAGCTCCCAAACCAATTCTTCCTTCTACTCAGTCAATATGGGTCGAATGACGATGTGCGCCTCCTCCGAAGACGAAATTGAGAGACCCGAATGCTTCATCCTCAGGCTCTCAGCTTCACCAGCCACGGTTACAAATTTCAAATTCGATCCATGGCCTACGAGATCCATGAACGCAGATTCGACTCCATCATCAATTTTCACCACACGCGACAACTCCTGGCCTCAAGTCACTGCAAAGCAAAGCCACAAATCAAAATCCACAACCAAATCACCAACTTCCTCCTTCCGCATCTCAAAACGCAGACACCGCTCTCGCAATTGCCGACCATCCATGAGAGTCAACCGTAGATTCACCGACGACAACATCTAGAGAGCCCAAAACCTGGCAGATAAGAACGAAAAAATCCTCAAGGAAATCCGAAGCACTGATTTGCAGGAGAGATTGAAGAGAAGTCCGTGGGAATGGCTGCAGCAACGTACCGATGAGAAGCAGCCGAATGAGGTGGCGATGAAATTGAGGAGGTTGCAGTTCGAGGCGATGAAGAGGACCATGAAGGATAGGAAGTTAAAGGATTGGGAGATTAGTGCGTTGTGTTTGGAGGGTGGGAGTCGTTTGAGGAAGGTGGTTAAGGAGGAGGAGGTTGAGTGAGGAATGGGAGGCTTGAATTGTTGACCATTGGATGGAAGTAGATTTGGGAGCATTGAGGGGTTGAAATCATGGATCGAGAATCCAAAGAGTGTCGCCAAAATCAAACTTTCTTCTCTTCCATTTCTCGGCTCCTGACATGTATTCATGATGTCGACGTGACCAGTTGCTATTCTCACCTGCCCATAACCTTTCTCCAAAATTCCTTCACTTAAAGACAAGACGAGGCATGGTAATAAAAGATATCTGCAATTTCTATTTTCAACAACTTCAATAGGAGTCAGCTAGATCCCTTTGCTACTACCTTTAAGGCCGAACGCCGAACGATGTGAAATTAACAGCAATACATGCTACTTAAATCGATCGAATGCGGGAACGCAGCTTGGAACAAACAAACAGAAGTATAGATGCGGGGAAATAATGCACCGATAGTTACATAACATAAATATTTACTGTAACACAAGGAATAAAGTAAATGAAAAGCTAGAGCTGGGAGACGAAGACGATTCCCTTTGTCAAGAGTGATCACGTGGTATGAGCTGGTTTGAGATCATTTGCGCACCTTGTCGGCTCAACGACATGAAATCCACACAATTGCTTATCGAAACAGCTCTATGGCCAATCGACTTGCACGTCCTAAGAATCTTAGGCAGTACCATACCAGCTATCCATACCCGAATATCTACCCCTCACCGAAAACCATCAAGGTCTTCCTCGTTCGCGTTCGACTCAGATACTACTCCTCAACCCCGCCAGCGTCCCAAACACCGAATCAAAACTCCCCTCAAACCTGTCTTCGACCTTCTTCCAATTAACTATCTGCCAAATCCCCTTCGCATAGCTAGCCTTATCATTCAGATATTGCAAGTAATAAGCATGCTCCCACATATCAATACCCAACAGCGGCTTCTTACCCGCAGGAACAATATCCTGATCTTTACTCGTGATGATTTCAAGAATCCCAGACTCGGTATCTTGGACTAACCACCCCCACCCTGAGCCCTTGAGACCGAGGAGAACGGCGTTGAACTTCTCCTGGAAGTTGGACACCGAGCCCCAGCGAGAAGTAAGTGCCGCGCTGAGTTTGGGGGCCGAAGAGGGTTGTGCAGATGGCGAGGAGGAGGGAACGAGGTTTTCCCAGAAGAGAGTATGGTTTATGTGGCCGCCGGCGCTGAAGTTGAGGTTGTTTTGGAGGTGGATTTGAGACACGATGTCGCTCTTGTTGGAGGCGGTTGCTTGGGAGGCGAGAGTTGCGTTGAGGACGTTGATGTAGGTTTGGTGGTGTTTGGTGTGGTGGAGAGTCATGATTTGAGCGCTGATCTGAGGCTCGAGTGCCTGTGGGGAGTGTCAGTAGCTGCAACTTTTGATAGTTCGGGATTGAAAACGTAGTTGGAAACTTACATCGTATGCATAGGGTAGAGGTGGAAGAGTGAATGCCATGTTGCGGATGTAGATTCAAGTAGTATTTCTTTCTGAAAGCTTTCAATGAGAAGAGTTTAGATGAATTCAGGTTGAGACGAGGAGACGAGAAAGCCAGGAAGAAAGGAGAACAGGTCTGGGTTGGCTTTAGCTCCCAGCACGTCAGTCATTACCCCTCCATGTACGCCAACCCGTGACTTAATCTTTGCTTTATAATTGTCCTCTAAAACGCTGCCAAACGTTTCCGTATCAACAGCTTGGCAAGTGCTGATTTGCCATGTTGCGCGGGATTGAGAGAATTATAGCCCCACTCGCCTCGAATTGACGAATGAGACAACGAAAACAGAAACGGAAGACGCGCACGTAATCTGAGCTGTGATTCTGGAAAAAGACTGCGTTCCGTGACAGAAATTTGTTCTTGCAGCTGGGTGCGTTTTCATCCCATCATTCAACAGGCTTAGACCAAATCGCGCCAGTTCCGTATGCACTCACTTGAGGTGGACCGGCTCAACAACCATACCTAGGGACATGCGACGGAATCGAGCAGCCACCCCACGAACTTTGCCATGTCCTCGTCCTCAGCTGGCGGTACTGATCTCACTATAACAAATCTGTCCTTGAGTGACCCGCGATGTAACAGCGTCGTCTGTCTCGCGTTCAAAGCCGCCGAAGATGCATCACAAGGAGAGATCCCGTTCGCTTCGCAGTTTGTTTACGGCCACTTCACCGTGTACTACTACTTCTCGTGCATCGCTTTATTCAGCATTCTACATCTGCATCGTCGACTGTCGGCTGGATATATGGAGTATCAAGAGCCAAAGACGACCGTATTTCAAAAGATCAAAGCGCTATGGAGGTGTGTCATGTACCGGAAACTTGGGATTGGGATGTCGCTAGGTCATACAATTATGGTTGGATTCGCAGTTTTGTTTACGACAATCCTCGCTTTTGTACAGAAGCCGTATTTTCGGCCCCGTCTGGCGTACGGCTCACCTCCTCTTGGAGTGAGAACAGGCGTGATAGCACTTGCTTTAACGCCGGTCATCGTTGCTCTGAGTGGAAAGTCCAACCTCATCACCCTCGTGACAGGGATAAGTCATGAGCGACTGAACATTCTCCATCGGTATCTCGGATACATCTGTCTCGGCCTCGGTATCGTCCATACTGTGGCTTTCCTATATGCCATGTATGGCGACTCGAATTACTGGCCGCTGCTGGAAATGATTGGGAGTACTGAGGTCAGTTATTTTATGAAGCTTTGAACGCCTGTATACTCACATGGTCAACAGTACACTGGCGTCGTTGTCATGTTTCTACTACTCTTCCTCACCATATTTAGTATTCCCTGGTTTCGGCAAAGATTTTACGAAATCTTCGCCTCCTCGCACATCGCCGTCTACCTCCTCTACCTCGGATTCATGTTCTGGCATACAGCTAATCGAATCGATACTTGGGTGTATCTCTACGCCACTGTTGCCATTTCCCTACTTTCCAACCTAAGCCGACTCCTCAAATTCAAAACTCCACGATGGGGTGGCTCCACAGCCACAATCCAAGACATCGATGGAGAGATGCTGAGAATCACCATACCAGCCTTCAATGGCATGACCTGGAAACCAGGTCAGCACGTCTATCTCCGCTTTCCGAGTCTTTCCACATTAGAGAATCATCCCTTCACTATTGCGAGTTTGTGTGAAGAGACGTATGTCACCGATAAAAATGGGACATCGACGAGAACTCCTCTCCTGTTCTTAATCAAAACCAGAACAGGATTAACGAAACGTCTGATGAAGTTCACCCAGCAGCGAGCTACACTCAGAGTTTTCATCGACGGTCCGTACGGAGACAACCATCTGAATCTGAGCAGCGGATACGAACAAGTCATTCTCGTAGCTGGAGGAAGTGGAATCTCAGCTGTACTACCATTGTTTTCGATGCTTTGCAAGAAGGTGAGTAGGAAGGATTCGATCTTGAGATCTGTGAAACTCATCTGGGTAATCAAGAATCGGCTTGCGCAAGCCTGGGTCCAAGAGGAGATCAAGACGGCGCTAGCTATGACAAGGCCTGGGACGGTGGAGATACATCTGTTCATCACTGGGGAGAAGGATAGAGCAGGGCAGATTGCCTTCTCTTTCGAAGCAGGTGATATCGAGCTGGAGGACGACATTGGGAAAGGACGAAAGATCTCAGAGGAGGTGGATTTAGAGGAGCAGCGATTGATACCCGAACCGACTGGGTTTTTTGATGGTCAAGAAGATGACTCGGATGGATTCCTTTCATTACATGATTTGGAGATGGAAATGGGAACGGGAAGAGGCGACGAAACATCTCGGCAAGAAGTTGACGGGGCCGGCAACGAGGACGAGAAACTGGTTGCTAGTCACCAGATGGACCGTCACCATCCAAATCAGTACCTGGATTGCGATTATGGCATAGAAGCCTGTATCTCACATGGACGGCCATGCTTCCAGGATGTTCTTCCCCGATTCTTGCTGGAAGGGGGGAGAGTCTGTATTGTTGGTGAGTGCCTGGTTCCGAACCGCGTCCAACACTGGCCGTACTGATTTTCTTAGGATGCGGTCCACAAGAAATGGATATCGATCTAAGCAATGCCGTCGCTGCTTGCCAGACGAGAGTGTTGCGAGGACGGGTATGCGAGGTCAGGCTTTGGACTGAGTCGTTCGGATGGTGAACAGGCGACATGAATCTGTAACAACGAATATGACAATATAGGCATCCTAGACTTTGCCGTTGAAATCGATAGCGGATTAAACATCTCGCATTGCTGACATTTTGCTGGCTTTGCCGATGCCGGTGATCTACCCGAGCCGAGATCCGTGTGTTGCCCTGACTTCCAAATTCGAGGTTGTTCTGTGCCTGCCACCAGTCATCCCAGGGTCAGGATAAAAGCGAAGCTTATTCCAATCCAAGCAATGCCACAATGGGAGCTTTCATCAACCTAAAAGTTCTCATCCAATAACATCTTATTTATCGATTTTGACATCAGCGCCTAGTGAATAAAAATGCTTGGCTGACATCACGCTTCTTAACGGGGCCAAAATATATGGAACCGTGGATCATTTAAACTGGAAGAATACAAACGCCAACTCTGCCTTGGCCAGAAACGGGTCTGATAGTATCGATGATGATGATGCTCGATTGCAGGAAGTGCTTTGACTCGGTCAGTACTTTTGGGTACAGTATCTATAAAGGAACAGAAACTGTAGGAGACTTTGTTTACTTTCTGGAATTTTTGCTCTTGAAGCAAAACATCCAACTTCATCCTAATCAGCCCCCCAATATGTATTCCTCGACCTTTACTGTCGTTTCAACTGCGCTGCTGGCAGCAGGAGCTCTCTCCCACTCACCAAATACCTATCATTTCAACCCCCTAGAACACCTCGCTGGCGTAACACCACCCTTCAACCCTCTCGATCCTCCTCTCGACCCCTCCCCTCCCCAGGGCTGCAACGTAACCCGTGCCGCCTACCTAGTCAGACACAGCTCCATCTATTCCAACGATTTCGATTACGAATCCTACATCGAGCCCTTCGTGCAGAAACTCTCCAACACAACCGTCGACTGGTCCAAAGTCCCCATCCTCTCCTTCCTCGCCACATGGCGGGTCCCCTTCACGGACTCGGAGCAAGAAATGCTCACCCGCAGCGGGAAGCTGGAGGCTACGAGACTAGGCGTTGATATTGCGCAGCGGTATCAGGGACTGAGAACCCCGAGGAGGATTTGGACGTCAACGGCTGAGAGGACGGTCAAGAGCGCGAAGGCTTTAGCGGGTGGATTGGCAGATGATAAGGAGGTGGAAGTTGTGGAGATTTATGAGGGAGAGGAAGATGGTGCGAATTCTTTGACGCCGTATGAGAGTTGTCCGGGCTATAGTTCTTCTACTGGGGGTGATCAATCTTCTGTTCGTACCCCTCCTCTTCGTGCCCCTCCTCCCTCCTTTCAGATAATATATCATCTCCAAGCCCAAAAAGAAATAAACACGACCAAGAAACACATTCTAACAAAAATATCTCCAGGAATTCCTAAAAGTCTACACCGCACCCCCAGCAGCACGTTTCAACTCCGCAGCACCCGCATTCAACTTCACCGCAGAGGACATCTACGCCATGTCCCTCCTCTGCGGGTACGAGACCGTCATCCGAGGCTCCTCACCCTTCTGCGACCTCAAAGTCCTCTCCCCCAACGAATGGCTCGGCTTCGAATACACAAACGACATAATGTACCACTACAACACCGGATACGGCTCCCCTGTATCCGGCGCCATCGGTTTCCCCTGGGCGAACGCTACTTTCCACACCCTCATGTCCGCACATAATAACATCTCCAACGCAACTACAGACCAAGATCTCTACATCTCATTCACGCACCGCGAGTTACCGCCCACCGTCCTCGTCGCCCTGGGTCTGTTTAACAATTCTGCATTCTCCAACACAAATAATGTAAATAGCACGATGCCAAGTGATAGGATTAACCACCGCAGGGCGTGGAAGTCGAGTCACATCGTCCCGTTCCTGACGAATGTCGCGGTGGAGAAGATGGAGTGTGAGAGTTTTGCTTTTGAGAAGGGGACGTTTTATAGGGTTCTTGTTAATGGTAGTCCGCAGAGCTTGGATGGGTGTTCGGATGGACCTGGGGAGAGTTGTGAGGAGAGTGAGTTGGTGGGTTGGTTGGAGGGGAGGGGGGAGGTTGTTGGTGGGTTTGGAAGTGTGTGTGGGGTTGAGTATGGGAATGGTACTGATGTGTTGGGGATTTATGATATGTAGGATTGGGTATGGGAATAATAGATAATCAATCAAATGATCAATTTTCTTCATTGGGTTTTGTTTGAAGAGTCTTAATGTATGGCGGGCCTACAATGGGAATCTCACATGACGTATGAGAGGTGACTGACTACACATAATGATCCACAGGCAAATTCTACACGCATATCACGAATCACTTCAAACCGCACGCACCTGGATTACCATTTAGCAAGTAGAAATCTCATATCATTCCACTCTTCTCTGCATCTAATTACCCCCTTTCTCAACTTTAGCCCATCGAATCTCGCTACTCAACCTTCCACTAAACCCCATTTTTTGTAAATGCAGACCGAGCAAGCGAGACTTTAACTAATTAACAAAGCATTAGTTTATCACTCATTCTCAAATTAATATCCGATGCACAGTCACTTCCTTTCCTCGACCTGGTAACTCGAGCACTGAAGAATAAAAGAAGTAAAACTCCCCTGTCCAGATATCGGACGAGTAATGTACCTAAAGTTTGAAGGAAGAAGTACCCGACTCCTCCCCCCTCTTCCCCTCCCCTCACAAGAAGAGCAAAACCAAATCAAGTGAAATAAACAAGAGAAAAAGAAAGAAAAAATTTCACCCCAACTACCTCTCCATCCCATCCCACCACCACAAATCAAAAAGGTGCCGATCCATCAGCGCGCTCCTCCTTAATATCTAAACTCCTCCTAACAACCACACCACCCATTCCCATCCCCGTTCCCTCATTCCCCTTGATTTTCTTCTTCTTCTCACCCGGCTGTGCAGCCTGAGGATGAGAAAGGAGGATATTCGTACCGAGTTCTTGATGTACGTTATCTGCGCGGATGCGCGAATGCTCGATTTTCTTGTCGGATGTAGAGGTAGAGGTAGAGGCAGGAGTAGAGGTGGAGTTGGAGGTGGAGGGCTGCAGAGACGAGGCGGCGAATTCGCGACGTTCGCGTTCTCGATAGGCGCGCGTGCCCATTTTGGGAGTGTGGGGATCAATCGACTCATCATATTCTTCGTTCACGATGGCGATATTATGGGCATGTGATGGATGTGTGGCGGTGGGTTTTGGTTGTGAGCCTGGGTGGGCGTTGGATAGAGTGTTGCTCTTTGAGACGAAGGCCGGAGATGGAGGGGAAGACCAGATGTTCGTCCTGATTGTAGTGTGGCTTGGGATGGAGGATGTGCAACGTGGCCAGCTTGAAGTGTGGATGTTGGAATTTGCGTACTGGGCTTCGATGTCCTTCTCAGAGTTGACTTGTCGAGAATTGATGACGCTCATTTCAGCTTGATCTCTTGAGCTTGAATTTGCCTTTGAAGATGTTCGCGAAGAAGTGAATGCATTGAATGGCAAATTGAGATGTGTCCTTAACATCGAGAAAATGCCTGTATGCAAACTACTCTGTAGCGGCGTCGTTGAACTTGGAGTTTGTGGGTGAACCAATGTTGTTGGCGACATGTTGGAGTCTCCATAGCGGGATGAAGCGACGGTGATCTTATCGTCGAAATGTCCATGCTGATGATGCGCAAAGTATGAGGTGGGAGACTGGTGGCCGGAGTTGGGACTTGTGGCGGTGGTGTATTTTGTGAAGTTGTGCAAGAGGGACGGAGCGGTTGATGTGCTAGTTGGGATGTGTGATAGGGTGGTGTTGGAAAATGTGTCTTGCGAACCTTTGCGGGAGGCCGTTGTGCTTCTGTTTGGGATAGTTAGCCTTACGTATGATCTGAGCCAAAGTTCGTAGAGAAGGAGAAGAAAAATTTGAGAATGGCAACTGGTAAGAGGGGCAAGATCGTGATAGAAAAGTGCGTACCCATTAACCAACGTTACACCCGTGGCATGGCTATCCTTCCTAGCACCCGCATCAAAGTACTTCATAGCCTTACCCACAAGATCAAACTGGCTCTTAAAGCTACCTCTCGAATCCATCGTATTATTAACCAACGTCTCGCTCGCACGTCTCTGCTCCCTACTTAACTTTAAGCTAGGCCAAACCCATCCAGCACCACACTTCACTAGAAGTCCGCGGTAAGTATCAACAGCATCGTCGTTGAACCCGAAGAAGGCAAACATCACCGCGCTCATGGCCACGCCTGCCCATCCGGTCCACTGTAGACTCTGTTGCGTGCCAGTGTGGACGAAGAGGATGGGTGACCAGGTAGTCGGGTTGTGGATCCGCGACCAGGAGTAGGGGACGAAAGTGTGAGGGATGGCGTAGAAGACGAAGACAGTTTGGACTGGTAGGTAGATGATGATCAGGATCAAGGAGATGAGGGCCAGCTTGATGAATTTGCGTGGTGCAAGACCTGAACCCGTTGTGGTCAGGGCGGCGGAGATGGAGCGGCGGTGGCGATAGAGACGGATGAGCATTTGTGCTGCGAGAGATTATGTCAGTTAAACTATCTTAAATCAAGCGTCGGCTTTTCTTTTCCAGAAGTTGCAAATGGAGGTTCGAGGAACAGAGAGTGGGTGGAACAGTAGAAAAGGGCAAACTTACCAGCATAGTAAACAGTCAACAATTGAAAGATCGGACACCAACCGATGATAATAACCAGCATGGGCCAGGAATTATCCAACTGATCCGCACATCCCCACACCGGAATGATCATGTATCTACCAGCCTGCACCGTATAATGCAGCAACATCTGCATGACCGGTACCAACCAGCAGAACAGCACATCGCCGATCATCTTTCTCCGTCTCTGCTTCTTACTCGGATTGAACAGCGCATGGTCAGTATCCAACGCATCAGCCAGACCCTTGGAGAGACAACACAGCGAAGTGGCGAGGGCCATCGTGACGGGGAAGCGGAGCACGACTTCGACATCGCAGACTCCATAGCCGATCCACCATTTCGTCCAGTCGTCTGAGGGCCAGAGGATACCGTTGATAACGGCTGTTAGGTTGATGATTATGATCACCACCATAATGCTGCATGCGGCTATGTTCTTGACCCGGTAGAAGGACCGGAGGGGGAGGTAGGTGATGATGAGAGCGAGGGCGGCGAAGAGAGGGAGGGCAATGGCGTTACCGGGATTGGCGACTATGTCTGGCATGACAAAGTCGGCTGTTGAGACTATGAAGCTGGGGGCGACGTCTGTGTTCTCCATTTTGACGATAGAGAGTGCAGATTTTTGGGTGAGTGTGTAAATGTGTGTATGTAAAGAAGAAGACGAGAGACCTGACTGTCTGGACTCGTTGGAGAAGTCGAGGACGCAGACTCGACTTTGTAGGTCCCGACGAAATGATTCTGGAACAGACTCGGTCGAGAGTGAGACTGGGCTTGGGAACAGATTCAGGAATGGAGGAACGAGTCGTATCTGCGACAAAGAACAGAGACTCCTGTCTCTAAGTCCTCTCATATGCGTGAAGAAAGAAGGAGTAGTGTCAAAAAAAGAGGAAGTGCAAAGGGAGATCCGTGTGAGTTGTTTGCATGTACGAGCGAAGGAAAATATCAAGGAGGGAAGCGCTTTATCCTCCTGTTGATATACATCTCACGGACGTAGAGGCAATTCATCATCCCTCAATAGGTAGGAAAGCACAGCTTTGTTGAGAGATGTGATCATCTTATTGAGAATGGAGCTGGAGCTTGCTATTGAGAGAGTCTACCTATTGAGGAGGGGGGTGAAGAGCTGCTGCACTACTGGGTGGCGTCACTGGGTGGCGTCGCTAAGCGAGTTCTATTCAGAACCCCTTTCGGTTCTCAATAGAGGTCAAGCGAGCGCCTCAATATGAACGAGGCCTCGACCTCGAGGTCATGAAAGAGAATTCAAAACTGAGGCCAAGACAGCCAATCCATGAAACGAGACAGAGGAATCTTTCGACAGGTAGACATCAAGTCAAAACATAGCATTGATTTACCTTGTGACACTTTTTTAAGCAAATTTCGTAGTGAAGGTGTTGTTTACAGGGATAGATCTTTCCTCAACAACCTCGATGGTATCCGACACCAACCCGATCAGCGGGAACGGACAAGACGGGTGGCTCTGAGACTGAAGCAAGCTACCCTCGACATCTGCCCGAGAAATGCAGGGCGCTAAGGAGATGGAGGAGAACCCCGGCGTGGCTTCGAGGACGATTCGTGACTTGCTAGAAAGGTATCCGTGCGTTGCACATGAGGGGCAGCAATTGACCGAGGGCGTTCCTTGCAGTGAGGGGTGAAGGTAAGCTTTGCATGGGAGATCTAGCCATTGAGTTGTGGTGTGGGAGCGAAGGTGAGCTGGGCTATTCCATCCAGAAGTCGGTCACGTGACACCATACTGAAAAGCAAAGCATGCGGGAAACATTGATCCCCCGATAATCCAAGATCAAGAGCAATGGTCTAAATGTGTACTTGACCTCTATAAATTTAACGTCATGCGAAGAAAACGAAATATACCGACTTCCTCGCGAGTTGTAGGCAGTTATTCCGTCACGTTCTCCCAACTCTCTCCTCAATAAAAGTCTTCGTATTGGCCAACGCCTCCGCCGCCTCCTTCGAAGCACTGGGCGGGAAGGCAATAAACCCATGACATCCACCAGGAAAGACCTTGACAATAGTCTCGCCGCCAAACATCATCCACTTGACACTCATCGTAACCGTATCATCTAGTAACGGATCTTCCGTTCCAATGGTAAACAAAGCACTGGGTAGTTTGCCTCTGAATGGCGAGAAGTTCTCGTAATAGGGGGATACAGCAGCGTCTTTACGCTGTTCGGCCGTATGAGTGGGAACGAAGGCCTTGATAAAATGCTCCATGACCTCACCGTTAAGGATTAGATTTCGTGTGAAATGTTTGGTGTTGGGTAGGCCGCTGACGTCGTAGCAGCCGAAATGGAGGAGGAGACCTCCTGTGAGAGTGAAATCAGGGTGGGTTTTGAGGAGATGAAAAGTGGTGACGACGGAGAGGTGGGCGCCTGCTGACTATAAAGGGTTGGTGGTATTAGCTCGGGTATTTGGGTGATGATTGAGAATGTTGCGAGAGAGGTAGTGCGGTTCAGAAATGTTAACTAGGTTATCGTCTACGGACATTGTGTCCTCGGAAAAATCCCTTAACTTGAAGAATCATCATGAAAGACCGCTGTCACATAACAGAAAGAAAGTTATTGAACGTACCTCTCCACCCATGAATTTCAGTGGTCCTCCATAAACACTCTCGGCATTCTTGACGAGATACTCCGCTTGGAAAGGTCAGCATCTTTCCCGCCTCAGGTCGAAGTTGCAAGACTCACCAGCATCAATACAATCCTCTGGGCCCTTCGGAAACGGGTTCTCGGGGGCAAGTCTATACCCCACAGAAATAACCACCATATCACCGACATCGGCATAAAACTGCAACAAGCCATCATGGCTCTTTTCATCCCCCAAAACCCACCCTCCACCATGGATGTGCATCACAACGCCCTTGACGCCCTTCCTCTCCTCGTCTGTCTTCCTCGCTTGAGGATACATGAGCCGGCAAGGGATATCTCGGCCCTTTTCGCGGGATGGGATGGCGATATCGAGAGCTTGAGGGAGCATCACGGGTCCAGGGAGGGCGGTCTCATTCTTCAACCGCATTTCGCGGTATTTGGTTGCCCCAACCTAAGTCATTACTTGTCAGTATTGTGTTTATGTGATCAGGAAGTTTGACTACGTACCTCATACCACGTAGGAGTAGCGTTGAATTTGGCCTCTATCTGATCGTTCAGTATTTTTGACTGTTCCGAGTTAGACGCGGGGTCGAACTTGGCGACGTTGATGGTGATATCTGATGTGAGCGGCATGGCTTCGGTTCGCATTGTATGCAAGCAGATAACTTATGAGATAAGCGATCTTGAAAGAAATTCCAAGAGGAGGGAAACCTTCTTCTAAAGTAAGATTTAATAATGAGATGGAGAAACTAATCCGGGGTGTCGGGGGGAGCTTGTACGGAAGGGGGTCTCAAGTGGGTCTCGCCCACCCTTGTAAGACGGGTAGGTTATTCTCCCAATCAAGAGTCTGAAGTTCTAGAATTTTCTCCATATACTTCCTCAAATGGTAAGGCAGAATACTTGGGTGGGCGAGACGCACTTGAAACCCCCTTCCGTACCGCGGGGCACTTTCTCCTGTGGGGCTGCGCGTCCACCGAGACGGAAAGTCGGGACGGGGGCCACCGACCCTCGGCAAGAAAGTTCTCCCGCTCATGTGAGGCATCGAAAGCCAAATAAAGAATGAAAACAAACAAACAAAAACCAACACACCGTGGGTATCAGGCTAATGTATGAAAGAAAAACTTGCGTAAACCAGTGAAATTCCTGAACCAAAAAGTCCCAGACCTCATCCATGAGAGTCCATCCGTCCACCTAGACTCCATCACTCCCTCCAAAATCCCGGGGTATACATCCTTATACTTGTACACATTAGACATTTCGCATCCTTCCTACCTACCTTGCTACTTCTTAATCGCCCTGCCCTGCAGTCGATCAATCCGAACACTAGTTGGCATCCTTCCGTTCGCCGGTTTCCTCTCCTTACTGACTTGTTGCTGGCCAAAGATCCTCGTCTTCCCCCAGCTGACGAGAGAGGCAGCCGTCTTGAATGGGAAGCTTGCGAGGGCTCCAAGTGCTTGTACCGGTAGGACGACTGCACTCGCTGCCCACTCGACGATAATACCTGTAAACCCACGTCGATTCTGTGTATTATTCGCAGCGGCCGCAGCAAGAGAAATTGCATCGTTCAATCTCGACTCCAGATCATGAAGCCTCGACTCCGTCTGGAAAGCTTGCAGCGTTGCACGCTTCTCGTACCGTCTAACTGCACGGTTCAGTGCATCGAGATCGGGCTGAAGAGATCTCCTTACTTCCGTTGTAAGAACTGCCGACTGCTTGCCGCTTAAAGTAGGCTCCACCGCCGTATTATTCGTCTCCGCATTCGAGTTCCTAGCTTCCAAATCCTCGAGCCGTCGAGTGAGATCTTGCACCTCACCCACGCTGCCCTTTGTAGAATCGTACGGGTTGGAGCTGACTACCCTTTGTAGGTGTAATGTTCGCGCCTGGATCAATTTCACCAAGTGTGCCATTGGCCGTAGTTCTGACGCGAGGAGGAAAATAGTCAAGTTGTAGTTCGATACCAGTCCTTCTGAGGGTCTTGTCAACTGTCCTCGTAGGGTATGTAGTAAATAGGCTCCCAGAGCCGGGAATAGGAAACATGAAAGAAGAGCAAGTAACTCGTGGGTATATAGTTCATTCGCAGCGGCTTCATGGGTAGAGAGTCCTCGCAAGGGCTTGGGCGCTGGTGGCGGTGATCCATCTTCTTCTGGGACTTCCTCTAATGTGGCCTGCGAGAAGCTCAGCGGGTTGTCTTCATCGCTCTCCTCGCTGATTATCGTATCGCCATTATATTCCTCGGTCTTTCTCATCGATTGGGCAGAGTGGTACCAGTCCCTAGATCTAAATTAGCTTTGTCCTAACAGCAGTAAACAATATGAACTTACCAAGGCAATCTAACAGACCAATTCAAGAATATTGCAGCAAGTCCCAAAAGCATCACATCCGTAATTACCGAACTCCCATTCGTAAACAGCATTCCCCCCAGCGCTGGCAAGAGCGCGAAAGCCAGCGGCGCCGAATCCCACGCAGAGGAATCATGACTTGCTGCATGGCCAGTCGCGCTTGGTTTTGGCAGCAGCAGATCGTCCGTTGAAGACTGGAAGGACTTCCTCGCCTCCCTCAGTGAATAGTCTGAGAAGTTTGAGCTTCGTCGCCGGATTCCTTGCGTGGGAGGTGCATCTTGAGAGGTTGAGAAGCGGTTTGTTGGAGGGCGGTGGCGAAATTGTGCGGATTCATCGCCGGTCAAAACGCGTCGAGGTGCTGTTCCGACTGGTGAGGACGATTTTGCGGGCGACGACGTGTCGTCTGGCATCGTGGTGAAGTGGAGAGAAGGTTGGAAATGAGGCTGCGGTCAGACCCGACGCAAAATGAGAGTGGAGGAGGCAGAACCTGGGGATGCTTGGCTTGGCTGGTTGGTTGTTTGATGACGTGCGGGCAGGGGGCAACCAGTGATCCGCACAGGGGCCCAGGATGTGAAGTTGTCGCTGTCACTGTCGATTGTTGACTTTCTGTCTGAAATTTTCGATTTAACAAAATGACGGAACTGAGCTCAAGTAATGTGCTGAATATCTTATTGAAAGCTAAGCAAAGTTAAGTTTACTGCTGAATAGATTTCGTCGTTGATTGCTCGATCGATGAAGAGCTGAGCCTACATACAGTAGCTCCGAGTATTTGGCCTTGAGTGCATATGCCGAGCATGGCCTGCATGAACCGAATCAACATCCCGCAGCCCCGAGGGAGCAGGAAGCTTTCCGCCGAGGTGTGGGCGATATGCAGGCACCTGAATAAGGAGTGGATACTGCTCTGTTCTTATGGTAGGGGGTTTGGAAGTGTTGTTCATTATTTACAGTGCAGCGAGAACTGATGGAGGAAGTTATATCAAATCAGTACACACAAAAATGGCTACATTAGATACACAGGGAGTACACAAATATACCTCACCTATCCGCATCCTCCACCACCGTCATTTGTCATCAATACTAAGATTCTTTGAATTATGTTCCCTCTTCTCAACATATCCTCCCCATCCACATCGCTTGACGCCCTGAGATCTCGATCAATAACACCCCCAAAACCTCTCCGTCCCCCTCTCTACAAACCTAACAGGTACTTCGTCCCCCGGCAACATCTGCAGCGTAATAGTCTGCTCACTCCTCCTAATCACCGTCTCCGCCCTCTCAATAGCCTTCTCATACAACACCCTCATCTCCTCTCTCCCCATCCCCTCAACCTCCTCATCGCTCGCCCAACTCGACACATCCAGTTCCACACTGTACTTCTGAAAGACAGTAGACAACACCGCCGTGCTCTCAACCTGAGCAAATCGTCGACCAGGACAAGCACGTTGGCCTTCCGAGAAGGAAATATATGACCCTTTGATAGGCTTGAAAAGCGATGCTGCACCAGAAGTCTCAAAGGATGCATTTTCTAATCCGTCGACGGCCTCTTTATCGCCCCTCTCGAGCACTTGCGAGGAATCACTACCGGGAATACCTCGAGGCAGCCACCGTTCTGGCACGAAGTCGTTTGGCGCATCGGGCCAATATTTCGGGTTCCGATTCGTGCCCACGACATTGAGATGGAGGAACATCTTATCCGGGAATGTAACCTGCTTGCCATCCATCGTAACGGTCTGTTCCCCACTAGCCTGCTTGGGAATATTAAGAATAGCGGGGATGAGTCTCAATTCCTCTAGAAGCACGGCTCCAACCATGGAGTTGTAGAGACGAGGCATATCATTCAGGTAAGAGAATTCTGAAGTCGGTTTTGAGCCAAGGATGCAGTCGATGTCGGCTTGCATGCGGCGCTGAGCGGAAATATTCATCGCGAGGAGAAGGATGCTGAAATGGATATTATTGGCAGTCGTCTCGTGACCAGCAAACAGGAAGATGAATGAGTTGCCGAGGATTTCTTCTCGGCTCAGTGTTGCTGATGTTGAGTTTGCGGCCTTGGAGTCTGGGCCTGCTTCTGTGTAATTGGCCTTGATCATAGGTCCTGCATGGTGTGAGCTGAGCAAAGTTGATACTGAATGGGCAACATACCTAAAAGATCCATTGTCCCCTTCTCACTCTCCCCCAAATTCATCTGCTTCTTCTTGATATCCAGAAGTTCTCCAAAATACGTCATACACTCGTTGAAAGCTTGATACGCTGATTGATGGACTTTGAAAGGAGATATCTCTGTAAAACAATTAGACTGGAGTCTACAAGTAGAATGGGGCACTTACTCAACATCCATGGTGAGAAGATAACAAACCAAATGAGATACTTTAAAAGCCGAATTAATCCTTCCTGAAACGACAATTCATGTCCTCCGGTAAGTGTCTTGTCGCTGAAACCAGGAATTCCTCTCCCACCAAGCTTCTCCTCTCCCTCATTCGGCCACAACGTGGGAACTCCAAATCCAGCTGCACAAATTACGTGCAGACTGAGTGTTGCAGCATCCTCAGCTGTGTTGCCGACCATCATTCTCCCCTTCGTATTCCCCTTCTGCTCGGCCCATAGATTCATCATGCCTTCAGCCTGCCTCGCACTCTCCTCGAATACCAATCTGTTACTCTTCTCCGAGAAACTAGGCCCGACAATCTTCCTGTGTCTCTTCCATTCCTGCCCTTCCTGTGTCAAGATCGACTTCCCAAACAGGTCAACAATTTTGTACCGCTCGACTGGCTTGAGGAAGTCGGTTTTCCGAGTCGTTATCTGCGTACCCAGTTCGGCATTGGAGGTTTTGAGGTAGATTATGAAGGGCGTAACGACGAGATATGTGTCGCCATATTTGCCCTCCGCAACTCGTGGTAGGGACCAAGATACTTGGCGATCAATGAGCCTGCCGAGACGTTAGTTACTGAAATAGGAATCTATAGAAGAACATGCCAAAGCCATCCCCAATTTCGAATCTTAGGAACACGGCGAAGAACGGGTCCTAAAGTCTCTGCGAGGAACACCCAACCATATCCAATTGGGTAAAAGGCTAGACTGGTGTCAATAGAACGGCGCGAAACCAGTGCCCAAGCTGCTTGAGCCATACTTACGGCCAACAAGATACGGTAATCCAGTCCTTTTCGCATGGCAAATATTGCTCCATAAACAGATCATATACTTTCCAATCCCATATGTCACCAGCAAAAGAAGCGTGAAGTTGACAATGCCGACCATTTCGTCCTCACAGCCCCAGAAGCTCCTCAACCAAGAATCCTCAAAACAGCTTGTAGGAAGACAACTCCGCCTGAAGAAACCAAGTCTGAAAAGGGGAAGATGAAATAACAGTTGAAGGAAATTCAGGGACACACAGCTGGGCTGAGTTGACTTGAGTTTAGCTGAGCCGAGGAAAAGATGAGACGATACGACAAGAAACACAAACAACCCCACCTGGAACCATCTCAAATCCAGCCCCTCTTTATCCCGATCCTAAGCCGCCCCTAGCAAAATGCTTATTTGACCACAGCGTACAGAACGCAAGCTGATTGCTCGATGCAGAATTGCTTTGTGTCACCCGTTTCGGAGGTGGTAATTCCGCTCACCAGTCACCAGCCGTTGCTCGTACAAGCTGACTCGCTTGGCGGCTAATCACCTCCATGCCGATCGTGGTAGGCTAGCGAGCCATTGAGGCTCAAATAGGAGAGAGATGTGTGCATATTGAGATGAGCCAGTGCAGGGGGTTTCTGGGCTTCCAGTTGAATGGTGGAGATGGACTGAGGGGAGGGGACTTTGAAACCGAGACCGCGAATCAGATGTCAGAGAGCCGAGGTTTGGAAGGGTAAATGGAGACGATAGAATGGGATTGTTTTCGGGGATTGAATTTCATATACTTCGGTGCCCTTCATCTCCAGCAAAGAAAGAGGGTCAAGACAAGAGTAAGTTCATGAGAATGAAGGAGGTTGAAATTCAGGGGCAAGTATTTGCAGGTATATTGGCCAGTCACGTGGCGTACTGCTTAGCGCCTTGGCTCACTACATGTTTCCTCAACCTCCTTCCTTTCCTTCGATTATCAATTTCAATTTCATATTCCTCCATCCTATATTCCTCATACATGCATCATCTACAGAGGTCCCCCAGTTGCTCCCATAGGTCATCTACTCCCCACCAAGAAGCCAATTGCCGTCTGCGTTGGACGCCACCTCAGTCTAAATGTCTCGCCTTAGAACCGGTCCTCGCGCCTTCACTACGGTTGATTCTTTCTCTGGTTTCAGTCTCTTTCTTTACCTTCGATATCCTTCATATTTGTTGTTGAATTCTGCCTTTCGGTTGATCTCGTGCTGTATTGGTGCAACAGGTCTAGAGAATGGAACGTCGATGCATATGTCTTGATGGTGCTCGTGGCACCATGGTCATTGGCGGCTCTTCTGAAGAGTACAAATCTGGCATTGCAGGTGCAGGTTCGCCGGAAGGTGCGGCATATGGTTGGGGACCTGGAGCAGCTTCTTCGTTCCCCGCTGCAAATGGAGGGTTAACCTGAAGGGCTCGTTGCCTCTGGCCATTGAAGTATGCAGCAAATTCCAACATGGTACCGCAGGGCTTCATCTCAACTTGGAAGTCAAGACTCTTCCATACTTCTCCCTCGCGATTCGTGTGTTGCGGCAGCTGATCAAAGGGTGTGTTGACTTGGCATACGATCTCTCCTTCAACTCTGACATCGTCATCTTTCCGTCGTGGAGGGTGCTCCCGGTCGCACCTCAAAAGGGTAACTGTGAAGCGTTGGTGTGGAAGGGAACTTCTGATTTTTCGACTCCAGTCCAATTTGATAACTTGCTGGTCCCCGACGTTTTCGTTCGTCTGGACGTACCAGTGCATCTGGTTGACAGCACACTCTTCACCCAAAGCTGCGATGAATTGCTTGTCTTGGTCAAGGTGGATAGTGGAGTTGAATGGCTCAATCATCGCAATACCATAGGACGTTCTCACTACCCTCGAGACGATGTGGGCTCTCATTACGAAATCTCCATCATGTCTGTTCAGAATGGCTGCTTTCAGTAATGCACCGCGACAGATCGCCTCCCATGCTCGGTCTTGGGGCGGGCGCCGAACTTCAATCCCTGGGCTGATTTTGCGGACTTCTTGTTGCAGTCGGGTATAGAGATATGGACTTTGGCCAAACCCTCCCACCAAAAATACTGCTTTTGGCAGTTTCCTTACGCGCTGTTGCGTCTTCTGGATTTGCTCAAGCACAAGCTGAATAATCTGGTTGATCGAGCCGTCAAACGCACTCGAGATATCGACCCTGATGTTCTGTCAGACTAAAGGTTTCGGATGATGAAGTTATAAATACCTCTGAAGACGTAGCTCGTGGCCTCTCCTTTGTGGCCTTGGTGCCGTCTTTTTTCTCGGCCACAGGTTAAACTTCAGACTTTGCTTTACCAACACTTGGACGGGTAGTGTTAGGCCATACTCGCGATCTGCACCGTTGAAGCTTCGCTTCAAGCCATGCTCCCAGTACATCTCCTTCCATTCTCTCTTTGTCGAGTCCGCGAGCCTCGCCCACTTCCTCTCTCCTACCCAGGCGCCCATCTTTTGGTCAAAGGCTTCATCAACAAATATTGCACCACATAGTTTGCCAGCACCGCTTACGCATTCAGACATCTCCCACATTGTTGTATTCTCAATTTGGTAAGTGATCAGATCCTGGGATTCGCGTTAGATGATATTTGATCAATACTGCTATGCAATACATACTGCTGTTCCTCCACCGGCGTCACATATTACGAAAATATCTCCACTCTGAGAGGTGTCAGCTTGAATAACCTGGATAGGGGACTCCACTTACCTCCACTGGATGTCCATCGAAGTCATCCATCACAGCTATCGCTGCTGCTTCTGGTTCGGGGCAAAGAGTCAACTTCGTTTCTCCTCCATACCTCTGATCCAGAATACCGGCAGCGTAGGCAGCTTGCCTCATTCTACTCTGCGCATACAGAGGCCAAATCGCGGGGAATGTGATGACGACCCGAAACGGCTGGCCGTCAACTGACGCTTGCCCGAGAGCTGTCCGGATAGCCTTCAGCAAGTGCTTCCATAGAAGGCCGAGATAATCGGCAACCACATCTTCAGCCGATTTGTTCAATTTCTTTAGCATCTCTCTTGTTTCCTTGATATATGCCGAGTCACGAACCCCCACATCAATGTATGGCGGACCAATGTCTTCATCTCTGAGAAGTAGGAGCTTGAACCATTGAAGGGGCTTCTCTTCTGGCGATATGTTGAACCCCCACTTGATTTGGTCTCCTTTGTAGAGTATCTTCGAGGGGACTTTGGCACTGGTTTTCTGTCCTTCTATTCCATCCCAGTTCATCACCACATTGACAGCTTCAGGTCTTTCGGACCATCCCCAAGCAATTCCCGAGTACCTAAGAAACACGTTAAGCTTCATTCTACAGGTCATTGGTGGTAGTACGAACGTTGTGCCAAAGTCAATCCCCACAAGCAAATGTCCCCTAGGCCGGGTTGCCATCATTCATAGTCTTCTGCAAAACTTTGCTTGAAGCGTTTCCAGTTTTGAGGTCCACGCACATTTCAGAACACGATTGACAAAGGAGTATTTCATAAAGCAGGCGCTGGCGATCTTACAGTCAGATTCAGTGCCTATGAAGTGAATTTTCTCTCAAATTGAACGGGGCTCAGTCATAGCCATTTCCTGCAGGCTGCACAAGGCAGAATGCGGGACATCTTTCTGTGAGCTCCAAATCGTGGAGGGCTCGGTCAGGAGTTCCTGGGCGTTCGTCTTAGCCTTTCGACTCGATGGCCATCAGGCTGTGAGTGGGCTGCGCAGCATCTCGGAGTCGGATAGCAAAAGTGCAAAGGCTTTAGCACAGGCTCAGTATCTCACCACCTTTGATTTCATTTGTTGCTTCCTATGTCGGTTGCATCAGATGTGCTCCAGAAACGGACACAGCAGGATACGAGGCGTTTGTGGATTAGGCTGCGCGCGAACTTCCCGTGTCTTGGCTAAATATTTCGATAATAAACTGCACCTTTTGCTTAAATCTCAGCCTCACTCCCAAAAATTGATCGTATTTACAGTAATTTGGTGATTCTCAAATATCAATGGTGGCTCTGGTCTCAGTCTTCCATGTAAGCTCATCACACCCTTGAATTTCTTTGTGCCTCTGCCTGCCAAGCAACTCATTCGAGGCAGCATCTGAACACATGCATGATTGTTGGATCCTCGAAGTAGACTGCGCCAGAGCCCCGTGGCCTTGTAGCTCTTGAAGTCCCGTTGCTTCAAGTGTCTCTGTTCAACTCGACGACATCAGAACCAGAACTGGACGCGGTTTCAATTGCTATATTTTCAACATCATGCCCAAGACAGAGTCTTTACGGAATGTGGAAAACAGCGTCGACAACGCAAGTTTCCAGTCACACACGAACAGTCCAAATTGGAAAGGAAAGGGTAGGAACAAGTTATCAAGATTGAGAAATAAATTTTATAGTGCGGATCAGCAAAATCACCACGACGAGGATGGGGATCATCAACATAGCTTTGAAGGGTTAGCAAGTCAAACATCGAGACACACAAACTCGTTACAGGTATCTGTATGTTCAACCTGATTTTCTCATATTTGTTTCTGATCATGGCTAGAACGACCAAAGACCAGGTGTGTCAGTAAAGAATGAAGAAGCAGGAAACAGAGATCCGATCGTGACAGGAGAGTCGAGGACGCCAATCGCAGATTCCGAGATAGCGAGGAGCAGTTCGGCGGCTCTGAGCGGGGCTTCTGGTGCTGCAACACAGATTGAACAAGATAACTTGCTCGCGAGATATGTGAGCCAGGCCGAAAAATTTCGCGATGAAAGCCATGGGGCGAATCTCGAATGCAGCAGACTCCAAGACGAAGTCTCACGCCTGCGAACAGAGCGAGACAAATTCCAGGAGCAGCACAAAAATCTGCACACAATGTATGCAAAGTTGGACACCGATACAACACACCTTCGAAATGATTGGGATAAGCTACACAATGACAATGCAAAACTTCAAGTCGACTTCAATCATCTACAAATCGAAAATGATACATTGGCTCAGCAATACCGACAACTAGTGGGCGACATGGAGAAGAAAGCGAAGGACATCCGCCAAGCAAGAAAAACTCTTGATGACGAGAAGGAAAGATCGCGTCTACACAACGACCTAGTCTCAGGTCTCAACGGCCAGCTTAGTTCTCTTCAAGAAAAAGTCAAGCAGCAAGAGGTGGTAATATTGTTTGTGAAGAAGGAACGAGACGGTTTGAAGCAAAGCGTGGCGAGCTATGACAAGCTCAAGATCCAACACAAGGCCACCTTAGAACAACTCGATCGATGCGAAGCCAAGCTTCTAGACTGCCAGCAAAACTACGATGACATGAAATCCAAACACTCAACTGCCAGCGATGATCTCAAAAGACTAACGTTGGAAAGTCGCTCTACACTCGGCGACGACTTCTTCATCCACAACTTCCAAGGCCTGCAAAGCGCGATTCGTCAATGGGCAGACGAATTTTTCCGAGGCGAGGACAAGACGATGTGGAAAGCTCGCCACCCCCATAGACATCAAGTCATCCATGCTGAGCTCCTGGAGCTGACGAACGACGCAAAAGATCTCCTGATGTTTTCCGAGACCGGCTCCGGACGATCTGTCATGTGTGAGGCGTATCTCTGGAGATACATCGAGGAACAGATCTTTGATAGCAATCCCGATGAACACTCAAAAGGAATGTATTGGGCTCACGATGTGCGCTCCGATCTGTGCCGACTAGAACGATTCCTGCGTCCTGGTATGCTCGCTCAAACCGCTGATAGAAGCCCACACTAACAATCCTGTAGGCAAAAGACGGCCAGATGCGGAGCAGAGAATGTTCTACAAGTGGAAAGCGAGCACTTCGAAACTCATCATAAATCGACTCCATCCCTCCAATGACCGAAGTCGAATTGCAATAGACCCGAAGATTCACTCCTGGCTTGTTGACCACGCCTTGGATGTCCTTCGCCCGTGGATGACAAGTGACAATGAGCGGGCGTGCATCGAAGATCTTGAGGCCATCATTCAATCAGCCATCGATTTTGACTCACACATGAACGAGTAAGTCCTAACCTACTCCTACGGGCTTTGATGATGGATGTTCTCCGAGATCCAACTTGCTGACTCTGAGACAGGCAATGGTCATTCATGTATGTCGCTACCAAGCCTCTGGGCTTCACATCGCGTCATGGTTTCCCCTTCGAGAGCGAAATGATGGAACCCATCAGAAGCGACATACAAATGTTCGTTGGGGATCCAGTTGGTATCGTCGTGTCTCCGGCGTTGGTCAGGATGGGAACGGCGAACGCGGACAATTACCACCTGCAGACGATCTTGGTGAGAAGTAAGGTGATACCTCAGGGCTTTTCTGCTCGATCACAAAGGAGCAAAAATGGTAAGAGAGCTGGGTTGGTGACGCAAAGTTTGCAGAGGTGGTAGATTACATGATATTGTCATCAAGGAATAATTTGAATCGCCCTGTTTGCCCCTTTCCACATCGCTCTGTCCCATTTCTCTCCCCACTAAGACTCTGAGTCCCGCCTATGGAGAACTAAAATTATTTCTAGAAAGAAACAGCATCACACCTTGATGGATTTCTCAAGATAGGAAATTCGTGGAAATGCCTGAATTAAAGTTAGTGCTCTGCGGTAGCTGGAAGGAATAGAGATCGTACCCAATACAGCAGCAATAGACCAAAGCGTCCCTGTGAAGCCAAGTCTGGGCGGACAAAACCTGTCTCCAGCAGCATACACAAAACCCGCCCAGAACAACCACTGCGCAACATACGAAATAATACCTAGGAAGAAAGCCAGCCCTACAATGTATGGCTGAAGATCTCTAAAGGTGGTGGGGATGTGGTCGTCAGGATTGTAAGGTGGAGACGGCGTTCTCCTGGGATCGTTATCATCTGGATCGTTGTACGCAGCTCCATGATACCGCGTATCAGGGAATCTGTTTGATGGCGGGTTTACACGCTGAATGTAAACTGGATCTTGAGTCTCCTCTGCGGAAACTGGGATGCTTCGGTGGGGGATGTTGTCCTCCCGGTAGGATTCTCGGCTGGTGTATCCTGGGCTTAGAGACTGAGGAAGGTCTCCCGGCCGCATCTGCGTCATCTCAGGATGGACTGGCACTGCGTGATATCCGTGGCTCCGAGATCTTGGAGGACTATCTCGACTGACTGATGAGACGGTTGCGGATGCTTGAGGAAAGTCCCCAGGTCGTATTGGAAGAGCGTCGTATGCCGATGAACTTGACCCTCCATATGTAGCACTTGAACTACCACCACCATCCCGTCGAATGTTTTGGAGTCCAGAAGGTATATCATCAGACCCGTAGCCAGTTTCAGGGCCTGCACCACCTCGGATATTGTGCCTTTCATCTTCGGGCTGATCGGTCTCACCACGGAAAATGTATCCATCTCGAATGAGGCGTGTTTCATCAATGGTTGGTGGTCGATGTATCCTTCTTGAGCTTCGTCTCGACGGAGCAGTACTTCTTCTCCAACTCCTCATTCTCCTCGGCTGGACACCCTCTGGTATTGTCGTAGCTGCAACATGTCTTAGCCAGCTTTTGGTGGTGGCATAGAAATGCATCAGCGCCGCATGCCAAACCAGGAATATGGTCCAAGCAATGACCACACCAAAGCCCGCGACAAGCCAGAACATGGCTCCAATATACATATTCCTAGCTTCCATACCTCTGAAGAACGGCGTGAGGTGGTTGTTGAGATAGAATCCTTTCTCAACGCCAATATGAGCAGTCATGCCGAGGAAGTAAGAGCCCAAACACTGCATGATGATCTCGCCGACGGCAGCACTTACACCTACTCTGTTCACGGCAACGGCTCCGGTCTGGAATGCTTCTGTCCCAATCTGCAGATGGAAATATTTCGTCAACCAGGAGTCGGGGAATAGAGATAGGAGGCAAGCGAGCCATCCTAGTCGTGGCCGACAACAAAAGAGTAGCGCAAGTAAAGGTGCAGGAACATGTTCGTAACCCGGCGTGCTTTTGATGATGTACGCCGTAGCAAAATTGGCACCCCTAATGATAGGTCAGCGTTTTTTGCAGGAAGATTGTAATATTGAGTCCTCGACTTACAATTGGATACCTGCAAACAAAATAGCGATGAGGATTGTGCTGACGACTGTCCCGGTACCACCTCCGTTGCCAGAGGTGCAAAATATGAATTTGAAGAAACGACTCGTCCATTTCTTCAACAACCTGATCGGCAGCAAGATTCCCAGAATAATCCGGACGATCAGCCGCCGATGCGTCCTCTCCTTCTCTCTGATAATCCAGATCGTCACCGCCGCATAAAACACAGTGAACAACAAGAACACAATATTCTCAATAACGAAGAGACCGAGGTACAAAGGTTTTGCAGAGCATGTTGTCTGGCCATCGCCGCCCCTTGTGTAATCAGCACTCACTGTCCAGTTCCAAGCGAAAAGGTAGTCAAGCCAATCTCTCTTTGCCTGGCCGTCGAAGTATTCATATTGTGTTCGCCAAGATTCGTTGCATGTTGTTTCGATCCATTTAGCTAGACTTGCGGGCTCATCGCCTTCGATACAGCATCCTCCGTTGCCGAAAAGCCAGGCGTTTGGTGAGGAATCGCATGCTGATGTTGCATTGAAGACTGGCCAGCCTGGATTCCGACAGGCTCGGTCGTCTGGGCAGTGAGAGCACCAGTCATTTTCGCTTTGCCATTTTTTGTTCAGGATGGTCCAGATAGGGAAGCATCCGGAGTTCGGGTCACAGCTCCTGTTGATGTTAGAAGGAACTTTCTAATTACAAGCAACGAAAGTCTCTAGTTTGTTTTGATTTTATACCGACGATAGGAGATATATGGTAAGTTCACAGATGTATTGAGCTTGAATGAACTTTGTAGCTAGCTTACGATGACATTGAAGTGAGAGGGGTCGATCCGCAGCCGCCCTTGAAGCATGTTGGTGCATTTCCCAAAATATCTGGGAATTGGTTGTAGGTAATGAGGTCTCCGCAAGTGGAATTCAACGAGTGTGTTGGATTTGCTAAGAGGACTAACGCTATCCAAGAAATGGATTTCCAGTATCGTTCAAGTGACGAGGGCATCTTGTTGTTTCTTGACTTTTGTCAAACCGGGTCACAAGGAAACAGCATAAACAAAGTGAAACGGTGTATTTATCGGATGCCTTTCTCTCAAGACCTACACGGAAGAAATGCAGTTCAATCACATGAGCTTTGGAGTAAGGCTCAACTACTGCGAGCCTCACGTCGAAGCTAGCGGAGTTTTGAGGGAGGGCAAGACGGAGGCTGGGTAGCGCGCATTTCACGACAGCTTTCATTTTCTGCCTCACTGTAGGCTATTTTGAGATGCAATGTGAGCTGGCAGACTTCTGTATTTCCCATTGGTGCGTTTCGGTGAAGTGGTGTGGTGATGAGCGGGATCAACAATGAGAGAATTCTTATGGGGGCTGAAGTAAATACCGTAAATGAGCCGGCCTGCTATTATTTCCTCAATCGGATGATATGGCGTTTCTCAAAATTGCCCCTCATTCAACAGGGCTCTCGTTCATGTCGAACTGATTCAGCTTTCGGCAGTTAATGCTTCGTTACTTCGCAGCCTCGTCTACTTGACCTTGTTTGTTTTGACAAAACTTACCCATCCGAAGACTTTATTGGGAACTCGTAGGAGGTCTTCGTGCTGAGGAAATTGAAACCCTCAGACCTACTTTTTGCTTTTGATTGTAGGGCATTTGACAGAGAACAAAGAGGATACAAGTTTTCAATCGAGCCTTGTACAGTGTGTGGCGCGCTAGTCCCATGCACTGTAACCCCGCTGAGACTCCAGGCTGCGCCCCTAAAACATGCAGCCTGATCACCGTCTCATCTCGTCAAGTCACTGAAAGCGCCTGTGGCTTCAAGCCTATCTCGGCTGTGCCAAAGGATCCAGATGCCCTGACTTAATGAAGCGGCAGTGGGAATCATGAAGCTCTTCATATCGACCCCGAATGTTTCCATGAGACTCTCACTCTAAATCCGAGGACTCTCATGGAGCTCTTACATCTACCAAGAGCCGTGTTGCTCGTATCTCTCGCTTTCAACTTCCAGGTGCTGCTCGCAGCCGATGCGAACCTGACCACCGAAATTGGTACTCTGCCAATATGCGCTGTGCGTAACTCCCTGCTGCCCATAGACAAACTTAGAAGAGGTAAAAGCTAATTGAAGAATAGCAAGCGTGCATCGCATCTTCCTTCTCAACATGTTCATGTCGAATGTTGGATTTCGATTGTAAGAATCGCCCCAACGATATAAGTTGATGACAAGAAACTAATCAGAAGTACAGGTGCCTGTGCTTGCACCACATTCTCTCCCACAGCTAGCTTTTGCGTTCAAGGCGCATGTTCACCCTCATACCTCAAACCCGCTGTGGAAATGATGTCGCTCGCATGTCCTCCAGCATTGCCTAGCACGAGTACATCCTCAAGCTCTCGAACTCAAACAACTGTATCCGCGACGATCTCTGGCGGTACCTTCAGGACAGCTTCAGCTGATCCTGCACCCTCCCCAACTGTTACAACACCCGCTGGACCATACAGTGGTGGTATCAGTGGAAATTCATCATATCCAGGAGGATCAAGCGAATGCTTGTACCAAACTGCCTCTGGTGTTCCAGGTCAGCCAACATGTTGGGTTCAGGCTGGGATCAATTCTGCGCCCGGGAGAGAATTTAGAACAACGGTGCTTCTCTGGAGTTTTGGTGCATGTTTATTTTTGGTGGGAGGTTTTCTTTAGAGCTCGGAGCTTGAGGTTCGGAAATGTATACTACGCAAATATCATTTTCTCGCTGTCGTCTGACGTATTTGTCTCCCAAATAAGGAGGGGTTGAATGCATTCAATAATTCATACCTATACTTACACCGCCTAGTTACGGTAGGTGCACAACTATCGGGAATCAAATAAAATTCATGTGCCAGTGTCACTATGACTTCGTATCCAGGTAAACAAATGCCACCACTCACCCCACTTCACTTCCGTTCAAGATTGGTTCTCTTGTTTGGACCAATAAAAGCAAGCACATAAGCATGCCAGAGAAACCAGATCACACGTTGATTCACTCCAAAGAAAATCCAATATAATGATTGTCTCATTTCGAGGCATTCACCTCGCCCTTGCTCACTCCCGCTCCTGCCAAAAAGTCACAACTACACAGGATTCCAGCAAACAACAATTACGGAACTCACTTTCGACGAGCATGATCTCACCTTACTTGTGCTCCTCTTGATCTTGAGCATTTCTTATTCATACTTCCCAAGTTCAGACCTCAGGGCCAAGTCTTCCCATCTATTGCTGGCATACATTCACTGTTCAAGCATCATGGTGAACAATTGCGTCTTTACAGCAGTAGTATCCTCGATTGCAGTATTATCTACGTTACTTGGTGCAATAGCTATGTGGTTGGTGCTTTCTCGGAGAAATGCTCGGACTCAGGACAGACTGCAAGAGCTGCAAGACGCCCACGTCCTAAACATTCAGCCGCAACTTTCTTGGACAACGGCAGTACTGCATCTCGCCTTCCTTCCCCAGTACATGATGACTGGGTCCGATCCGCATCCGAACTGCCAATATACACCGACGACTGGACTCCACAACCACGAGAATTTACCACTAGGGAGTGGAAGCTATTCAACGACTTCAGATCTCCATATATCCTTGAGCGGCTGAAGGCTTTACGATATGCCATCCAGACTTTCGTAATCAACGTTAGTTGGAGCCCGACAGCTTGCCCTCTTCCACGCTTAGACTTCGAGTCTGTCCTCGACAATCACAGCTACCCTCATACAGCCCACGATCTAGTTCAACTCAACTGCATCATGGTTCGGCTGGCAGACCCCAATTCTCGTGAGTCTGTATGACGGCCCTCTTGTCTTGGATTATCTTCACCAATATTTCTCTACACGGCTCACCGACACATACTCTCCTCTCTCCTATGTTCGTCAAGATGGCACAGGCAATCGACGGTAACTGCCTTGACGAATTCGGATGCTGGGCGTGGGAGAAAGCTAGAGTTTGCATATCCTTACTCCTCTGCCAGTCTCCTCTACATCCATACCCTGCCTTATGTGACGATCTAGATCAGCAGCTACTCAACCCCAATGCTGTCGAAAAGCTTATTGCTTTATTGCAAGAATTGCTCTCTACAATCATCGAAATGAACAACAGCCAACTGGTTGGATTGAAGCGATGCTTTAACATTGCCGCTCGAGTTGGCTTTGGTATCCAGCGCGATCTTCGCCCGTGGAGATTCAGTTTTGTACCTTCTGGCACAGGGGAAGTAGGATTGAACGATAAAGCATCTCTCGTTTCTCGCAATTGTGCTCCGTTCCGGATCACGGAGTGCGGTGATCAAGAAGACTTCGCTTCCAACAAACAAGTGTAAGGAATCATTATTCCCCAGGTCCAGATGCAATACACTTAGCTGACTGCCGCCATTTTTCTTTAGTACCCTCTTTCCCGCACTCATTGCACTTGGAGATGAGTCTGTGCTTCGACATTATGCTCCAGCAGTAATTTTGCCTGCTGAGTTTGCGAGGTGGAAGTGATACCTGAGCTTGTCTGTGGCCGGGTCCTGGAGATTCTGGGAAGGTCCTCCGGGGTGAGACAATTTCCGAATCGATAACATTTGGTCGCTCTATGGGAGGAACTACAAATGCAACGCTTTTCAATCACTTCCAAGCCAGTGTATGTCATTCTTCCTGAGATTCTTCGACGTCACCTTTTGCATCAAAAAATCCCGAGGATTCTTTAAACACATGAACTGGGACCTCTGATTTGCGTTTCGGCTCGCAGCATTGGTATGTCTCGCGCTCTAGGGAGAGTTGGGCGCGGTCGAGCTGCGTAGAAGGCCAACACTCTACAAAGTGGCCACCAATGGTAGCGCATGCTGCAAGGTTGTATTTGTCCGAATTTTGATACATATTGAGAGACATTTGCATGAAGTTTAGTAAAATGACTATTGATGACCTTTTCTTTGCCTCTTGCTTTACCTAACGCCATTTTTACACGCGTAGTTATAGCCTTGAACTTGTTGGGATTTTGCCGTTGTTCAACAACCCAGCGATACTCCTCAATGTGCATCAAGATGATCCCTACAGATGAGGAAACCCGCTCCCACTCGTAATGCTCCACCTTCCACCCTTTAGCCTGCTTATGAAAGATGTCGAGGTCTTGGAGGAATCCAGAAAGAGTATCGTAGCAGCCGCAAGCGTCATTGTTCCTTGCAGCGACCGTTGCTTCTATAGCCTTGATTATCGCTACGAATGAAGGATATATGCTGAATACAGCGGCTGTAGCTGTTATTGGTTCAAACATGTCGAGCTAGGGGTGTAGTGTGTGTGTGTGTGAAGTGTGAGTACGTATGGTGCAAGACAATGTTCAAGTTGAAAGTCTGGGTGGTGTTACTGTTAGTATGAAGCCAGTTTGGAACATTATGAAGAATATATAGCTAGTGGGCAGATTTCAGATGAATCAATCTTGACTCAAATAAGAAGGTCACATTTCATTTGCATAAAAATCAAGTATTGTAGCAAGATATGCTTAACCATTACTTAACTGACTCCGTAACCAACCCCAACCTGGCTCCCAGCAGAATATTACACCGACTCACGATTGCTCTCGTTAACCAAAACAAATGAAAAACGATTCCATACGACTTTTAGCCTCCAGTGTTCTCACACAACTCATTTATGTCTTGGTTCCATCTCAAATTTTAATGTCTCTTTCCTGCCAAAAGCTGGTTAAGTCTTTGTAGACACGGTGCGTTTCTGCTTCCCTTCCTGTGCTGCATACACGTCTAAGAGTCGAATTCGCTGTTTGCGACATGCGTGTTGGTAACTTAAATGTCATAGAGCGCTCAAGATACATTAGAGTGTTCAATTGCGTTAAAACTTTTCCGTATTCAAAAAATGGGCGACTTTAACTCCCCCCACCAATGACACCCGCGTCCCAGCCTCTGTAAATCTCGTTCTGACTCTAGACTAAATTGTTGTTCTTGTGCGAGCAAGTGTGTGTATCAGCAGCCTCTTGAGCAGCATTCTCCCACTTGGCAAATTCAGCTCGGATCTGCATCTTGTTTCTGCGGTTGATGGTTGTCTTCGTGCGAGGAGGAACCCCATCCAACGAGAGGGCGAATTTCGCAGCAGCCACACCCGCTGCCTTGGCGTTGAGGGTCAGCGCCTCAGAGTTGATGTTGCTAATGTCGTCACAGGCCAGATGATAACATGGATCAGTAGGAGCGCCTGCTCCTGTAAAGAGGCCGGAGGATGGGATACCCAGCTGGAGGAAGCCTACGTAGTCCGATCCTGTACCAAAGCCGCCGTAGTACGCCGGCTTGCCCTTAGCGAGAAGGTAGTCGAGGAGAATCTGAGCTCCAGGAGCGTCACCTGGATTGTCACCCTTGTAGACGGCGTATACAGGGAATGGAGACCCTATCATGTCGTAGTTGAAGTAGAAGCGGATTTTGTCCGCTTCTTCCTCGCTCAGGTGCGATGTGTAGTAGAGGGAGCCGATGAGACCACTCTCCTCCGCACCCCACCATGCAAATCGGACCTTATTCTTGAAGCCTTTGTAGTGGCGGAAAGCTGTCAAGATTTCCAAGATACCGCTTGTTCCAGAGCCATCATCATTGATTCCAGGGCCTTGTTGAACTCCATCCAAGTGAGCACCGAGCATAACCACATTGTTTGGGTCTCCCTCCTTTGTCTCAGAGAAGATGTTCCAGCTCTCTCGCTCCTCAAACACCGAGTCAACGAGGAGATTGACAATGAGCTCTTCACCAGCTGCCAGGCGAGCCTTCCATGCCTCACCTACAGACTTAGCAACAACAGCGACAGGTGCAATGAGACCGATGTTTGAAGCGTCCAGAGTGGCGCTGTTAGGTACTCCATCCACTTGATGCCAGAGGATGGCACCAAGAGCACCAAGGTCCTTTGCGAACCTCAACTTGATGTAAATAGCACAATTTCCTCTTTTAATCAGCACAATCTTCCCAGTGGGGTCAATACCTTCCCAGTCAGCTGCCTCACATCCGGAGCCTTGGACAAGTTAGCACGTTGATCTTGAAAAAGGTTGCAACTTTTGACGCACCTGTCACATCATTGACGGGCGTATCGATTAGCGGAGCAGTGACTCCGCCAGGCATTGGCGTGGCATTGTTGTAAGTCAACGTGATAACAGGGACATCCTCGCCATCTGGACCAGTGACGGAGATATCGCGAGTCTGCTCAAAAGTGTGGTTGAAGTACTGCAGCGTGGTATCAAACTGGTCGCCAAATCTGGTCTGCACTCTTTCGAGCACATAATCCGAAGAAGCCTTGTATCCAGGAAGACCGAAAGCTCTGTTGCCCCCATTCTTCTTGGCGATTTGGTTCAAGTTCCAGAGATTGCGCTCCAAGCTAAAATTGTGAGTAATCTTTTCGGGCATTGTGTAGGGTTCGACTTACTCGACTTGTTTGACACCTGCCTCGATCTTTTCAGGAGTCAGAAGCTCGGTGGCGAATGATTGCCAGGCGAAGAACGCCACGGCGACAGACGCAGCAGCCTTCATGATATATTCGTGAACGTGGTATCAATCGGGATGTTAACGGTCGACTGTGCTCGATTCGGGACTTTATTGATGAGACAGTGAGGAATGTCTGGACATTCAGACATCCGGACTCCGGAAGAAGCCCTCATTTTATGTAGCTAAATCACCATATCGCGACCAAGACGCCATTCCACTTGCAAAGTGAGCAAGATATGATCCCCAGAATATCCGGATCCTGAGTGCTCGCAATGGCAGGTGCCAAGAAGGTACGATGATACTGTGCCTGAATTGGCAGGTCCCAAGACTTTTTAAAGGGCTTGGAACTTTACACGTGATGGCGATATGGTGGTATGTGCATGCTTCCTTGGATATACATCCTTGGTAGCTGCAAAGATGCGGATCGTCGCATTCAAGACTTCCTGATAAAGTCAATTTGCACTCTTGGCTTCTAGGTCAAAGATAGCGACTGTTTGGCTGGGCTGGTCGCTTTCCGACTCGCTTGTGGGATCTGCAGGTGAAATGGTGGCGTTTTTGTTAGACCGCATCCTCGTATTAGGTTCTAGAATGCTTGGAAACGAACTCTCCCTCTCGGTCTCGGATAGGAGATATTTCCCCTCGCTGGTGTTGCACTGGATTATTCGTTACTGAATTGACACCAAAACTTAGCGCAGTATTCTCGCTTACAGGATAGGGGGCTGAACTAGACAAGCGAGAGTTGACACTGTGATGTCCACCCAGAGTATGCCCACTACTCGTCAATAGAACTAGAAGGACTGCAGAATCTTATTTTCATCGAAAAGTTTTGAACCTTCCCTGAGCAAAATCTTATCAAATTAACAAGTTTCAATGGTGTCATAACCCAGTAGGGTCATAACAGGGCGAAGAACAATTGAAGAGGCACAAACAAACAGCGCACAGATTATATCGCCAGATGGGGCAATTATGTCAGAAGAAAACTGAAACAAACACATTCTTTCTTGGTGATGGAGAACTTCTGAGATCCTCAAACCAATCTTAAATATAATTTGGTCTCCAATCGTCGTCTCCAAAGGGCGCCATAAAATATGTGGTTGCCTGCTTTCTAGAGGTCGATTAGACAGGCCGTAATTTATTCTAGTGTTGTTTGGAGTCCAGATTACGTTCCGCCTTCCAACACCTAGCTCGCTAATTTTCCAAAGTCAACAAAGCTAAGTGGAGCGATCTAAAAAGAAATCAAAAATCCACCACAAGAATTGGACTCTCACTGACACAATTCGAACTAGCTGAATTAAATAGCCCTTTTTCTGCAGTTCGCCCGAATTTGTCGTTGGCTAGCTGTCCATCTTTCCTTTGGTGTGCTCAGATTGTGTAACCTGACATTGAGTGAGAATCATCAAGCTTGTTTTCTACTTCCGATTTATTCCTCGACATAGGTTTTAAAGTTCCAAAGTGTCTATAACACATCGAGCAGAGTTTTTTACATTCGCAAGTTCACAAGAAAGTAAAGTCCCTGAATACCATCAAAAGAAAACATTCTGTAGTCACTGGCTCGCTTCGACGGTGGTGGCGCAGAGGCGCATGAAACACCCGCATGCTATAAATGCTAGCACTCACAGCCGCAGCCTTACACTCAACTTCCCCTCCATCTGTTCATTTCAACTTGTATTTCTTCCCCTCATATTCTCTTTAGGTCACAATTTGTAGATTTCTCGAACCTTGTACTATCGACATACCCCTCCCCTTCACGATCTGGAGGTGTCATGACGCCGACAACAACCCATACGCATCCTCCGCGTCTCACACCCCCCATAGAACTCACAGCCTTACCACCACGGCCCAGCGGATATCCTCACGAATTAACCTCCCCAGTACACACATTAACCACCCCATCCCCTCAAGATCCCGAATCCTGCACTCCAAACCACCAAGCACGAATCCAGCAGCAGCAGAAACTCCTGCGCCTACCTCGTCTCCCATCCTGCAACCCCCTGAACCACAAGATAGCCCGGTTCACCTTCCAAGCCATGCTAATCTTCGGTATCCTGAATATCGCCTACCAAGCAACAAGCCTCGTTCCCGCTTTCCGAAGCTCGGTTGTGGCTGCACAGGCACTGGATGTGCAAGGAGACACGGCCCATGATGGAAGGCAGACTCTGACGTATGGATTCTTGCAGGAGTGCGGAAATAGAAACGTAAGAGGCACGACAGTCCTATACCCGACAAGAAGAGTATATGACAGTGCTTATGGGTTCATGACCTCATTTGTAGGTGCAGAACTTGCCTCTCGGGAAAGACTGTGTGAAATATCTGACGAAAATACCGAAAGCACCACCTGATATCGACGAATGGATGGAAGGCGAAGGCGATGCTGTGTGGAATTCAACAACTACGCGATTGAGAACCCGGGATGTAAATTTTGATTCTCTTGTCACCAGTGTCGACGACGACGACGAGGCAGGAACGAGAGTCGTACAAAGCCCTGCGAACTTTCGCATCTGGATATACATCGATCTGATCTGCGTCGCCGTAGTTCTGGTTTGCATATGGGTAGTGAAAGAATCCCGACAGTGCGTCCAGCGCATGCTTCAAGAGCGAATACTCTTCATTCGGCACATAATGCGCCATGTCTATTTCCAACTCGGTCGACTCTTCAAAGTGTTAATGTCGCCTTCGGATAGAGCGGCGAGACGTATCCGAAGAACTGGATTTATACTGTACATGCTTCTCTTCGGCTTCATGTTCGGAAGATGGATTAAGCAACAGTGGAGGTGGAAGGTTGCTTCAGATTTCATCACCCAGTGCAATTCCCAAATAGTAAGTTTTTGAAATCAATCTAGGAAGGAGAAGCTTGAATAATAACCGAGGAAAAGGAAAACAATGAACTTCTCGGCGAAGACTGCGCCAAGTACATTAGTAGAAAACTGAGGCCGCAGCCGGAGTTCGAGATAAACTGGTGGGAGCTCTGCTCCTTCGCACTGGGATCAGTGTTCATTCTTGCGAAACTGTTCGCAAACACTCATATGGTGCTGGACTATTTACAGGTTACTCTGGAAATACTTGGCAGCTTAAGAAGAGGGAGATCTCTTGAAGGTATACAGGGAGCGCTATAAAGATCTGATTATACGTTAGGCTTTGAGTATTTATGAGTTATGAGAACCGCGGAAGAGGCGTATGAAAAGACCACCCTTAGATCGCTTGACTGAAGTGCTTCCTAGACCTAGATTTCGGGCTATGAAGAAATACGAGCTTTATTGCAAGTAAATCAAAGATCTACCGAGGGGAGGTGGATCAGCTCTTGACCACCCCAGCAAAGAGACGAACTATACTCTACATAGTGTGTTCAACCCTCTATTTGCATGCAGCTCTGCTTCTCCTCATCTCAGTTCAGCTACCCACAAACCAGCCCCTCTTTCGAAATCTCAATTTCCTCACCATTCGTCTTCCCATCCGCTCCACCGACCTTCTCAACCTCTACACGTCCACCATCCCCATTCACCCCTTTCCCCTCCCCCTCTCCCTTAGCCCCAACCTTCTCCAAATCCGCAAACGGATCCCCCGTCCTCCTCAACACCTCTTTCTCCTTCTTACTCAGCGTCAAGCTCCCCTTCGCAAGCGCCTCCTTAGGAAGTGGCCTCACATACGGCTGGGCGATCCACCAGGGCCGTTTACACGCCCGCACCGTCTCGATAGAACTCTCATCCATCTCACCCTCCCCATCTCCCTCCTTCCCCTTCCCACTCCCATTCACATCCTTACCACCATTCTCCCCACCCCTAACCTTCTCCGCATTCAGCCTCGCATCCCCAGCCATCTCCTCCTCCCAGCTCTTCCCCTGCGTAGCAGCATACTCCCTCAACCCTTCTCTACAAGCCCTCTCCACCAACTGCAGCACATTCTCAAAGGCCTCGATATCACCGGCTCGACTCCTGGCCAGGGCGTCGCGCACATTATGATGCCTCGCCACCAGCGGCCGCAGGAGCTTGAAGAGATGCGGTTGCATAGCTAACATGTTCGGAGAGGTGGATTTCTCTTTCTTGGTATTTGTCTTTTGGCGTTTCGATGCTGGCTCTGAATTTCCTCCTGCTTTCCGCTTCGTGTTCCCGTTGCCATTAAGGTTTGCTGAGTCTAGTTCCGTTTCTTTTTCTGATTCTGTTGTGGTCGGGGGTGTTTCGACAGCTTCAGGATCCGAAGGTAAATACAGCGGTTTTCGAACCGGCGGTTCAACCTCCAACACGTACCGATATATGATATCCATATACCGCCTAACCACAGCATCCATCCTCCGCCCACCCCTCCCATCAACACCTCTCCAATACTCCCTCCCCTCCTCGCCCACAGGCGGCGCTTCCGAAAAGATAGCAGGATCATAGAGATTGCCCTCGGCGCTCATAACGCCATCCGCACCCGTAGCCTCAAGACACCTCTCAATATCCTCTTTCCGTAACACATTCCCATTAGCGAAAAGTACCGTATCGGACGGTAATTGCTCCCTGAGGAAGCGAATGACGCTCCAATCCGCCAATCCCGTCTTATGGCCTTTCATCTCCCGAGTGCGCCCATGCACCGTCAAGATACTAGCACCAGCACTCAGCACCTTCCTCGCATATTCCAAAGTCTTCTCTTTCGTGTCCAAGATGCGGATCTTGGCTGTGACGGGTACATCGAGATCTTTATGTAGGGTGTTTATGAGGGAGTAGATCAGCTCCTGGTCTTCTTGGAGGAAAGCTCCGTATTTCCCTTTCCGCGCTATCCCTTGTGGACAGCCCAGATTGAGATCCACGGCGTCGCAGAAGGGTGCTACGTATTTGGCAGCGGAGAGCAGTTCTGAGGGGTTGTTGGCGCAGAATTGAACAAATAGCGGGCGATCGATGGTGGGGTTTCCGTCGAGAAAGAGAGGAGGGAGAGGAGTTGGAGGGGTGGAAGAGGATAGTGAGCCTCGGAAGGGCTGAAAGTGACAGTCTCTGAATTTGGAGGTCTCGCTGAACATTCTGGCGTGGAGCATGGGAGTGTATGCTACGAGGTCTCGTTGGGAGGAGGCGGGGATGAAGGAGCGGGACAGCATGCGCCAGGCCTGAGTGTATCGTCAGTTCTATTACCCAATATAACATCCCCAAGTCTCTTTCTGGTATACTGCCATTAAAGTGTGAAACAAATGACAGGACGTACAAATTCCGACTGGTCAACCATAGGCGCAAGCACGAATTTCGGACTCCCGATGCTCTCATAAAACGCCCTTCCATGTAGCTTCTCCGTCCTCCCTCCCTCTCTTATCTCTCCACCACCATGCATCGCATTATCTCCATTCTTCACTCCACCCTCATTCATTCCCTCATTGGCAGTCATGATGGCCCTCCGTCCCACAGAAGAATGTATTCCGAATCGCCGGGTTCCAGCCCACAGCACACGTCGCAGTAGAGTAGCCGCCACAATCGCGCTTCTGGAGTCGCAGGTAGGATTGAGCAACTTCGTATCGACTGGATTGTTCGGCTGAAGTTGCGTGGGTATAGGGATGAAGGTAAAGTCAGTCCTGGGTTGTATGGCTATTGAAGTGACATTGACGAGCAGCCTCGAAATAAAAAGTTTTAGCGCCTCGGGCACGAGGCTGTGCCAAGACGAGGCTACGGTATGATTATAACGTCGGATGAGGAGGGAGGATCTTGGGATTGGAATTGAGTCACGTATTTAACATTGATAATCCAGAAAATGATTCTATATTATTACGATTAAAGCAAATCGTATTCAAGTATTTTACACCCCCATGGCTCATTTCCAGCTTCCTATACTTTCGTGCCGTAATGAAGATCGTTGGGGGACGGATGGAACAACATAAAGTACCTGGATGAGCCTCCGTACGAGCCTGAGATCATGATATATAACCAATGATCTATCTTAGAGTCATGAGTCACATTAACTGCGCATTTAACCACCCATGGGTCAAACAGTTCATCAATCCACTATCGAAGGACATGCTACCACCGTACTACCCCCATCATTCGAAAGCTCCCTGCCAGCTGCATTGAGGGAAGTCACAGTCACGAGAGAATCACTGAGGGTCCACGACACTCTCTAGTAAAATCAGACAGAGGAAAGTCCGAAACATACAAATGGAATCGAGCTTGACGTAAAGCGAATCCTCGGCTATGCCTTCAACAGACTGAATCTCATCGATAGCAACGTTTTCTTCTTCTCAATCACAGAAGAAGATGCCGCATCGTCCATACATGGTCTCAAAGAGTCACACAAAGTCAAAACATTCTTCATTCCAGGAATTTGCTTGCTTGCATGCTGTCTCGCTCTCTGTCTTCATACTATCCCACCAATTTGCTATCCCTCTTCCCCTATGCATCAATCCATCCATTTATCGGTCAACCATCCATCCTTCCATACATTCCTTCCTATCGCCCAGTATGCTCTTGAAAAGAAGAAAGACTGAGAATAAATAGAAACAAGACAGAAAATGCCCATTTCTGTCTAGAAGCAAAGCAAGCAAAGAAAAAAACGAGTCAAGACGAAGGACGGCGAGAAGAAAAAAAGAATATAGAGTTTGTTGACCAAATCGCTCAGATGTGAAATTGACTCCTGTACACCATAGAATGCGCGAAAAACCTGGTAGACGCCTGCGAAGTCGGATCTGAATGTGCGTGTGCATGACAACAAACTTTTTTTGTGCCTGCCCGTTATGCGAAGAGAGGATATGTGAGTTTTTTCTCGTGGGCTGCCAAAAGCAACCATAATCGTGGTTTCATTAGAAGAAGTGTGTGTAGATTTTGGAGTTTTCATGCACCACCATTTCCTAGGAAGAGTCAGCAGCATTCATAAGACGGGGCGAAGTGTACCTACCATTTTGAAATTGTTGATCTCCTCCTTGATCTGCTGAGCAAGCATTGGTGTGAGACGATTACATGTGGCAATCTCACCCCTGCGGTCGTATTCTCCACTCGGCCAGGTATCATGAAATTGGATTCGAGGACTGAATGTAGCATTTCGCTTGGTAGCAGTGCCTTGAGGGGTTCCTGGCATGCTCTTCGAATCTCCTCGGAAGCGCAGGGCAGACATAAAGTAGTCCTCGCCTCCCAGTGTCACCGAACCATTCTTTCGGTGTGCCTGTTGTTCATCGTTTGGTGTGCTAGGAGCTGAAGAGTTGGGAGAGTCATTAACGTTGGGGATTTGTGGCAATTGGAAGTTGGCGGCCTTGGGGTCGAGAGGGCGAATAACCGGAGAGGAATTGCCTGATTCAGTACCAGTGCCTGATTTGTCAGTAAAACGAAATCGTAAATAGGAGGTGAACTTACGCTTCAGGATTCCCTTCTTCACAGCAGCCAGAACCTCTGCACGCTCCTTCTCTCCTCCCACGATGCTTCGTCTAGCAGCAGAATTTTCTGTACTGGCACTTCCAAGACGCTCTGTAATAGTAGCGGTTGCGTTGGCTGCATCGAGCGAGTTTCGCTCCAATCGAGGGAAACCAGTACCACCTCCAACCTGATCATGCGGGTCTGCATTAACATTTACTTTCTCCCTCTCGGCCTCAACAGTAACCATAGAAACTTGGGCTTGACTAGCTTGGGGAAGGGGTCCATCTGCAGCAGGAACGCCAATAACAGACTTCGGTCTAAACAATCCAACGAGAGATCTAGTGGACTTCTTCATGCCCTTGCCCATCTTGCGGATCATAATAGAGGCGGAAGATGCAGTCGACGAGATAGAAAGATTATCGGTGGAACCGGTGAAGATATTACCCTGTCCGGAGTATATTCCCGATCCAATCCCTCCAGCCTCCTGCTGCTGAGCAATCCTGACTTGTTCGGCATCTTGCTCTTCCTGGTACTTGTCCTTGCGTTGTTGCGATCGTTCTACTGCATTGTTGGCAGCACTGTTCTCTGCCGAGGCTCGTCGAAGTTCCGCCGCACTGCCAAAGGAGAAGGCTCTCCGCAATCGTGAAGTCTTGCTCTTCTTGCCCTCCTTATCGTTCAAAGCGGCCAATTGTTGAGCAGCTGGACTCGCAGGGCCACCTGCGGCCTGCGCATAAGTGGGCTTCGCTGGTTGTTGCTGTAAGGCTGCTTGAACGGCCGATGCGAAGGAGTCCTTGGAAACTGAAGACTCGGGACTCATCGTCATCGGCTTCGACAAAGGAGAAGGGTTGGCAATTCGTTTGGCGGCATCGGTAGACGAAGCTCGTGGGGGGATATTTACAAGTCTAGGCACATCCTGTTTGGCTGAGGTCTGGTCTGTGGTGGTATTTGCCGCTGGAGATTGCGAGGAAGATGGGGCGGGGTTCGAAGGTGCCATGGATGCGCTTGCCTCTCGCTTGGTCGCCTGAATCATTAGCGGATTAGCGAAATGAACCCCAAAACACTTTAATTGGTGTGGGATAAATTGAAAATGTCCGTAGAATACGGGAATACCGCGGCGGTGTGGAATTCAACAAAAATACATACTGAGTTCGGTCTGGAGTTATGGCCGCGAGCAGCGCTGCGAGCAGAATTCACGCTCTCTGAACTGCCATTGCGTCCATGAGACGAGCCCGGACGAATAGCCCCAACGGGGGAGCTCCGAAGAGGGTGCTGCTGCTGATCAATTCTTCCATTCGCACTGCTAACTTGGCGTGATCCCTGCTGCAATAGCCCTCCCGACACTCCACCATAGTCAGCTGCATCGATTGTGTGAATGCTGCGTCGACGATATCTCTTGATAGCTTCCTGGCTAGTGTTTCGATTCAATTCCATATCATCGGCACTCGTGGCACCCGAGGTAAAGCCAGTCGTGGGTTTGGAGAATTGGGGCATCTGTAGACTGAAGCTTTGAGGTGAGATGGTAGGCAGGGATGCCGGTTGTGTACTAGAGTTGCCGTAGAATTGCATGACATTTGGCATGGACGAGCCGGTTGGCGTGGAGGGTTGCTGGCTGGAGACAGACTCGGCACGGCGATTATTTGGTCGACGATATCGGTCTGGTGCAGGCTTGGATGGGGATATCAAAGC
This sequence comes from Cadophora sp. M221, assembly GCA_017366145.1. Taxonomy (NCBI): domain Eukaryota; kingdom Fungi; phylum Ascomycota; class Leotiomycetes; order Helotiales; family Ploettnerulaceae; genus Cadophora; species Cadophora sp. M221. Next base: position 6,200 of record JAFJYG010000106.1, on the reverse strand, counting down.
TGGAGGAGCCAGGTTTCCGTTGCTGGAGTTCATCACAACCGAATGAGGTCTGGCAGCCCCTGAAACAACACGAGCAGTTCCAGTGATAACAGAATCATCCTTTGCCCCTGATCTGTGACTCAGCGAGGAGAGATCGGAGGAAGACGAAGAGGAGGTGGTGGAGACAGAGAGTGGTGCAGGGTATCGTGATCTATTTTGTCCCGACTCAGAGTGGTGAGCCATACCGCCAGGTGCTGAAATGGTTCTTTGATCTGGTCGAAGATGTGGTCCTTGCCTCTGACCTGGTGTAGTAAGACTAGGGGTGCTAGTGAATGCGTAGGGAGCAATTGGTGCCACTGCCGTATGTCCTCGATAGTTTGTTATTCCCATGCCATTGCTCATCCCGTGGATACTGTTACGCTGCATCTGTTGTGGATTTGCAGGGTATTGGTGGTGGGACTGGGCCTGCGATGCGTTCTGGAGGATGCCAGATGCAGATGAAGGTCGAGTTTGGAGCATCGTAATGGTACCAGACTGTTGAGGATATGATTGAACCAAAGCAGCCATGCTGTGGTGACGAGGCTGGCTGGGATGATGGAGAGCTAAAAGCTTTGGTGTATTCTCAACCCTTCATTCGTTTTAAGGGACCGGTCGTAAAGAGAAGAACGAAATCGAAAATCTGCAGCAACATTCACCATTAGTCTTCTCCTAAAAGATGGTGGACAGAGTGGGATGATCCGCGGACGTGATGTTGTTCTGACATGCATCACAAGCGTGACGAAGGAAATGATCGGATGAGGGGACTCGTATCACGAACCTTCAAGGAGAAAATATGCCAAAGAAGGTGCAATTATTACGAAGGTTGTAGGGGTGAAATCAACGCGAGTTAACGGCTGAGGAAGAGGTCGAATCGAAGGAGGACGCCGGCGGCCAGGAAGGAGTTGAGTTGGAACTCGTTCGCGTCACAGAACCACACTTTTACCGTGAGAGCTCTGTCCGGCCGAAAGGTGATGGATCTATCACAACACCAACGAGCAGCCAGTCGACAGGCAAAGCACCGGATCAGAGTCTGCCAACCTCACAGGTCTCTTGTGTGTTGATGGAGACGGGGTCTGCTGTAGTCGTCGTGGTCGTCGGAAGCGAGGGTCGTGGGAATGGGGAGAGGAATGTTTTTTCGAGGTGGATGGGCCGGATACGGGGGGTGGGATTGGGCTGGGGGGGAACGAGGGACAACAATAGACAAGGAGAAAGAGAAGAAGGCTGCCGTCTCGAAGAAAAACGAAGGCAGTAGACAGGCGGGTGGGTAGAGAGGAGATGGGTGCCGTCAACAATCGGAAGAGAGCATTGAGACAGAGCCTGGGTGAAGTGGAAGTAAGTGGAAGTGGAAGTCGAAGTCGAAGTGTAGAGAGATGGATGGATGGATGGAGAGAAAGTCTGGAGTTGAGGTGACCAGTGCCAGCCAGCACCAGTAGCAGCACCAGAACACCGTACCGCACAGCACCGCACCGCACCACAGCGCCTGAGGGTGCGCGGACAGGGGGAGCCAATAGGGATTAGCGGGCGCTCGCTAGGCTGGATAGGGGTATGCAGCCTCCACTCTCCAGTGGGACACGATGCCTGCAACGCCTGAGATGTCTGTAGGGATGTGATGGGTGTTCTGTATAAATTTATGAAGTCAGGCCAGGTGAGGCAACACGGGGTGGAGTGGAGTGGAGTTGATTAGGTACTGATGGAGGGACACAACAACGGTGATCCTGATATCGAGAGAGGCGACTCGAGGATGTTACTCTCTATCTCTTTCCTCGTTTTGTCTGTTCATGCACTTCCCCTTCGCCATTCATTCCACCAGTACCTGCTCATCTTATTTGGCTCTTCTGTACGTGTTCTCGGCTTATGGATGGCTTGCTTTACTCTAGCATCTCTAGCATACATAGCAGCATAACTTCCCGGACCCGGCTGCCAATTACGACGCCTCCCTCACCTCACTCAAGACCTGGCTTGGCCGCTTGTCCGATCATGTTCTCTTCAGGGGCAGCCATAAGGTAGCCATACTCCGCAGGCCTGACGATTACATACACAAATCCTCCTAATACACCAGTCGACGACATGTGGTACCGGCCGGCACATATCCAGCATGAACACTACTGCAGTTCATCAAGGCCGATAGCTGCAGATATATCTCCTCCCCAAATCAGCAGCCGAGGATTCCTTTTTAGCTTCGTCCCAGTGCTGTAGCCTCGAAGTTTCTTGGGATTTCAGGTCTCAGGTCTGGAATGCCCAACCCACCATAGGGCAAGTTTGAGATGCAATGGACAATTGCCAAATTGCCCGTGGTGGGAGTTGATGTTGATGTCCTGCAGATGTCCTGCATAGAGGGGTATCAGCCATCTACTTTGACACCGAATCACCGCCATTTCGGACCTCAGAATATCTCACCTTATGCTCAGGAACCAGATTACCAATCAGCCAATGAGAAATTCACCGCCGCAAGAAAATCATCAGCAAATCAAAAATGTCAATTAATGTCTACCTACCCCTCAGTCTCACAGCCCGAGGAAACAGTGCAGACATCCATCCCTCAGATATTATACCGGGTTGCATTCTTCTGGTGCATCTGCATTTACCCCCAACAACAAGCAGCCAGCCGCAAGCCCAGCCGATCTAATCCAACACAGCACAGCTAAGCATCTGTATGGACGGCCTTCTCAAAGGCTGTCTGCTTCTGAAACGATTGAGCTTGTCCGACGCGTGTAAGGGCCAAATCAGCAACCAGCAAATCCCTCTTGACACGGCTCACAACTCCACCAAGAACCCAAGCGCCTCATCCAGTGCTGTCCAGCCCACCACCAAAGCTGACAGCTTCCGATGCGGAACGCGAGATAGCTCGTAGAAACAAGCTGCTGCAAGCTGCACACCACCTTCTTCAACTCAACTCTTTTCAAAAGCACGAAAGTTTTTTTTTCCTCCCACTTTCATGTGCAAATTCTTTCACCGGTTTCCAAGATCTAGACAGAATTTTCCGAATCCACAGATCAGAGACTCTATATGTCCTATGTTATCATAACAGCTACAGGTAACCGAGAATGCAAAAGACAAAGGGGAAGGAAAAAATCTTCAAAAGCTGCATAAACCTGATGCTGTGGCAAGGTGATGCAGCAGCCAGTCCAGCCAGCGTACCAAGACCGAATGAAGACTCTCAAGACACCTTTTCCCTTCCTCCTCTCCTCCACGGTCCCCTCTCTCGCTCCTCCAACCTTCATCCCAGCATCCTATCTGACGCCAGTCTTTCGTGCATGAAAAGGACCACGTCCACGGACAACCAGCTGGCCTGTTCCCTCCCATCTCCATATTAATATTCGAGAGCAAATAAACAAAATATCCCGAGCCGGTCTTCCTATCGCAAGCCAGCACCGATCCGAGAGAAGAAATTCAGGGGTAAGAACCATAAACCAAAGTATTCTTTATAAAACGAAACAATCATCGAAATGCGAGTTCTTTCACGACTCGGAAAGACAAAGTGTCTAATCGATCTTGAGCTGCATGTTTCTTCAAGCATGTCCTCGGGGCGTGGGGTCTTCGTACAAATCCCACGCATCCATCCATCTTCTCTCTTAGCTCACCATGCCATGCCGCTTTCTTCCATGATCCTCGGTATCCCTCGAAAGTGGTGTTGACGACAGCTGCATCATAACTGCATAAGCGCATCCATTTACTCCCCATCCACCCACCCGCCTTTCTGTATGTATCATGTCGTGATGCCTCAATTCAGCTGCTCTACTCTGCACACCTCACTGCACGATCTCGTATCGCTGCACGCAAGACCCCCCTCAAGCATCCCATCCATCCCCACACACCCACCACACCCTCAACTCAGGGTCGGGATAACCGCTGCACAACCCACGGTAAACGAGCCGCAAACCCCGATTCTTCAATCGTGGCACAAACCATCATGGTTCTTCCCTGCATACCAGATCTAGCTAGCAACTGGCACGATTACAGCGAGCAGAAGGCCAGCGAGTTCACAGATACAAGGATAAAGCTCGTTCTTGGCCAATAGATAAGATGGATGCATTTCATAGATATCATGACAAGATACCAGTATCAGCCTGGTTTGGTACAGTATGCAGGGTGAAGGAGAGATGAGATGAGATGGAATGGTAGATCTTGCGGAGAAAATCATGAAACTGAAACACCAAAAGGTCGATCACATTCATCAAACGAGATTTGACATGCGGCTCACTTGAATTCTCAGCCGCGCTCCTTGTTTACCTTTGTACTCCGTAAGTCACCATTACCTTGAGGGGACGAGATAGGGGTCCCCGCCAAGCTGGGGAAACTTCGTCAAATTTCGCCACCAACCACAAATCCCCAAAACGTATATATCCTCATCCCCCCCCCAAAGCATACACTAACCCACAATGCAATACAAGTACGGAGAACAAACCTTAAAAATATGCAAAAAAATCAAAGACGTCACTCACAAACTCTACTGTACCTACAGTAAATTTACCATAGATTAAGATTTCTCCCTGACATCTGAGCCTCACGCACACCATCTGCACGCACAGTCATTTCCCTCCCTTCCCCAACTTTTCCTTTCCTTCTCCAAACCTTACCGTGCGAACAGACGGATCTGTCAAGTCGCTTGCTGTCAAAGCCACCTCTAAGTTACCAACGCTTAATCCTCGAGCAGGCGGCACATCCAACTCCCGGGCTCGCTCGCTCGTCACGCCACAGACTGCCTACTCTCAAGCTCAAGCTCAAACAAGCTGAAGCTGAAGCAGAAGACTCTCATCTCAACAAGCGCCGTGGGTGTACAGTAGGTAGGCATCGGATCAAGTCAATGCCGACCGATTGCCAGAAACTCAAAAATAAATAGTTCTTCGCCATCCAGCAGCAGCACACATAAGCACAAGACACAACTTGAATCAAGCAGTGAACCTCATTTCTAATAAGTCAACTCCTTCCTCAGCCACAAAGAACCTTTTTAACTTCCTCATCTCACATAATTTACAAAAAAAAAGCAAAACTGCACATGCCCTTCCACGCCACTAAAAATTGAACCTACGGGGTAAATTAACTACTTACGTTCCATCCAAACCACCCCAGAAAACGCCCAAGTCCAAGTCCAAAGGAAAATAAATGTATTTCCCTATCCAAGGAAAGCCTAACTAAACCCCAACCTACAGTACACTACCTAAGGGAGTGGGAGTGAGTGGCAGCTAAAGCTCTTGGCGATCTCGTCCCAGATCGCGCTATCCTGTCACGTACAGTAGCTTCCCTTCAAAATTGATCCTTCAGCGCCACCTCATTTTCTCGATGGGCTGGGCCGGGCTTCTCCATCAATCAATCAATCAATTAATGAGAACTCGAAAAAGAAGCAAAAATTGGAAAGTACCGTAAACTCAAACTTGAACTTACTTTACCCTTCCTTTACCCCTCTCGCTCTTGAGCGACCTGGACTGAGTTTGTTGTCTTCGAGGTTGGTTCAGCACACCGAACCGAGGCTGCTCTCAAACGATTGGAAGTACTTACGTAGGTAGGATAGGATGACCGGAAATTTACTTCCTCCTTCCATACAGCCTTCCATTTTGTGTTTCAGATGGAACGACACACGGAGATGATAAAGAATGAGACCCTTTCCTTTCCTTCTCCGTACTTATCTTCCATCTCTCCTACGGACTACATACCAGTATCCGTGGCGTAAATAGGAAGGAGACATCAACCACTCAAGCACGGCAAGGATATCTTCATAAGATCCTTGAGCTTCCGGCCTACCTACCCCGCACCGACGAACCTCCATGTTCCCAAGTGGAGGGCCAGCCGCCTACACACACACACACACACACACACAACTTCTCTCTCGCTCCAACCCTTCATCTTCAAAAAAGCAAAGAAAAATGGCAGCACCAGATTCAACTTCACGCCCCAGCACATCATGCAGCTCCAGTATTCCGAATCTCCCCCCCTCCCTCTCTCTCAAACACACTCACACACTCACACACAATGGCCGTTGAATACGAGCTCCCTGCATATATCATTGTTATCACAACAGCCACTCACCCACATCACCCACCCTTCAACTGCATCAACACACCAATACAACCCACACACACCCACTCCCCTCTCAAACGGGAACTCGTGCCCTCACAAAACACCAATCCATCCACAATCCACAATGCCAGGACCCAGGACCCCTAATAAACCACTCACACCCTCGC